>MU691272.1:52234-86359 GCA_026770625.1 Nicotiana glauca
TGAAATAAGAGAGGATTCTGTATTGTATGGTGGGATTGAATTGCGCGCCGTAACAACTTATGTATTTCTATTTCCTCGAGTTGTGTTGGTTTTTGGTATTTTCATTTGAAACTTTAAGGATTGAAAATTCTGAACTTCACTGGCTTATTTCTTGAGGCTGTAACTATTATCTTCAGTTGACTATCTTATCTCGTTCTGTATTTCCTTTTCTATCTGTATTATATACTATGTACAGGTTGTAGTGTGAATGACTTGTTTTAGCCTACTCAATACTTTGTCGAGATTAGGCTCGGTACTTATAGAGTACATGGGGTCGGTTGTACTTATACTATACTCTGCATTTCTTGTGCAAAGCGGCAATTATTAGCGTGCTCAGGTTGGACACCTTGTGGAGACTTGAGGTACAACTGCTCAGCGCTCGCAGCTCCTAGAGTCCCCATCCTTTTTATTTGACTGTGTACTTTATTTTTAGACAGCTTTATATTTATTTCAGACCCTTGTTTGTACTATTCTAGTAGCTTATGCACTCGTAACACCGGGTCTAGGATTGTGTTGGACGTTTGGCTGTTTTAGCTTCCGCATTTTACTTTGGATTATTACAGTTATTTAAGTTCTTTCTCATTAATTCATTTAAACTGTTAAAAATGAATAAAATGTTCTAACGTTGGCTTGCCTAGTAAGTAAAATATTAGACTCCATCACGGTCCCGATAGTGGGAATTTCGGACCATGACAAAGGGATCGGGTTGCATGCCGCAACAGGTGGAGTAAGGGTGTATTGATACGGTGAAATAAGGGTGAATTATGATAGTGATATTGTTATATGATGGGATCCGGTTGCGCATCGCATATATATATTGTTGATGTTCTTACGGTAAAATAAGGGATGATTCTGTGATGTACAGTGGGATCAGATTGCGCGCCGCAACAACCTATGTGTTTCTAATTCCTTGAGCTGTGTTGGTTTTTGGTATTTTCATTTGAAACTAATCTAAGGATTTGAAATTCTTAACATCACTGGCTTATTTCTTGAGGCTGTAACTATTATCTTCAGTTGTCTGTCTTATCTTGTTCCGTATTTCCTTGTCTGTCTTTATTATATACTGCGTACAGGTTGTAGCGTGAGCGACCTGCCTTAGCCTCGTCACTACTTCACCGAGGTTAAGCTCAACACTTACAAAGTACATGGGATCGGTTTTACTTATACTACAGTTTGCACTTCTTGTGCAGATTTTGGTAGCGTGCTCGGATTGGACGGCTTGTGGAGACTTGAGGTATAGCTGCTCAGCACCTACAATTCCTGGAGTCTCCTTCCTCTTTGTTTGGATGCGTACTTCTTTTCGGATAATTTTATGTTTATTTCAGACCCTTGTTTGTACTATTCTAGTAGCTTGTGCACTCGTGACACCGGGTCCAGGGTTTTATCAGATGTTTTGGCTATTTTAGCTTTCACATATTTTCTTTCAATTATTGCAATTATTTCAGTTCTTTCTCATTAATTAATTTAAACTGTTAAAAATGGATAAAATGTTCTAACCTTGGCTTGCCTAGCAAGGGAAATTTTAGGCGCCATCACGATCCCGACGATGAGAATTTTGGGTCGTGACAAATTGGTATCAGAGCACTAATTTAGATAGGTCTCACGAGTTACGAGCGAGCTTAGTAGAGTTTGGAGGATCGGTATAGAGACGTCTGTACTTATCTTCTAGAGGCTATGGAGTTAAGGAATAATTTCACTTCTATTCTTCTCTATCATGCGATTTTGTTCTCTCGTTACAAATTGAACCCTTATACTCTTGTTCTCTCAGAGATGGCGAGAACATGCATTGTATCTTCCATTGGACAACAGTCAGAGCTCCCAGTGTCAGTTCCTACTAGGGGCAGAGGTCGAGGCCGAGGTCACACCAAAAATTGAGGCAGAGGCAGAGGTAGAGGCAAAGCTCAGCCTAAAGCTTGAGCAGCAACACTGGTAGTGGAGCCTTGGGTAGATTTTCATGAGGAGGTTCCAGCTCAGACTACACCTGTTGGACCAGCTCAGGTCCTGGTGGGGTTTATCTCCACCTCAGTGCTTTTGGACGCTTTTTCCATTTGGTGGGCCTTATGGAGAGTGCGGCCTAGGCCGGTACATTTCCTGTGGCACAAGCCGTCTCTTAGGTTGGGGAGGAGGACAGAATCCCACTACTCACACTCCAAAGTAGATGGCTCCTTAGTATTAGACTCCACGAACCCTGCGAGTTGGGGTAGTTCAACCAGTTGTTGCGGCACAGGCTGATGATGGACATGCCATATCTTCTGAGGGCTTATTACGATTGGACAAGTTTACCAATATCTTCCCAGTTCACTTCAGTGGTGCACCTTCTAAGGACCCACAGGATTATCTTGACCGCTGTCATGAGGTGCTGCAGAACATGGGTATAGTTGAGACCAATGGGGTCAATTTTGCTATGTTTTAGATGACGGGTTCTGCCAAGAGATTGTGGAAGGATTATATATCTACCAGACCATCTAGGTCGCCTATTCTTACTTGGAACCAGTTCTCTCAACTAGTGTTTGAGAAGTTCTTTCCTATCACACTGAGAGAGAGTTACCGTAAGAAGTTTGAGCGTCTCAAGCAGGGCAGTATGTCAGTCACTCAGTATGAGACCCGTTTTGTGGATCTAGCCCGTCATGTTATTCTTCTGCTTCCTATCGAGAGAGAGAGAGAGAGAGAGAGAGAGAGAGAGAGAGAGATAGAGAGAAAAAGATAGAGAGAGAGAGAGAGAGAGAGGGAGAGTGAAGAGGTTTATTGAGGGACTTGCTCACCCTATCAAGATACAGATGGCCAAGGAGACCGAGGGTTAGATTTCTCTTCAGACAGGTGCTAATGTCGCCAAAAGGATTGAGGATGTTCTTACATATGAGAGAGGGCAGAGGTCTGATAAGAGGCCTCGTCATTCCGGTGATTTTAGTAGTACCTCGTCTAGGGGCAGGGGTACTTTTGGTAGGGGCCATCCCTCCAGGCTATTTCAGTTAGCGCTTCAGGCATCCCATAGTGTTTTAGAGAGTCTTGGTCCTTATGTGCCTTATTCTGGTAGCCAACCTACAGTGCACCATCACCTCCTACCAGTGTACCTCCTCTTCAAAGTTATCACCGTGGTTATCTCAGTCACAGTTTTAGCAGCCACAACACCAGGATGGATGTTTTGAGTTTAGTGGCTTTGGGCATATCAGGAGGATATGTCCGAGATTATTGGGCGGCACGCTATAGTAGAGTTCTCATGTCATTATTCCGGTAGTGGTTGCACCACCGGCCACTCAGCTAACTAGAGGCAGGGGTCAGGCAGTCACAGATAGAGGTCAGGCCATCAGAGGTGGAGGTCAGGCTGCTAGAGTTAGAAGTTAGGCTGCTAGAGGTGGAGGCCAGCCAGCTAAAGGCCATCCTAGGGATGTAGTTCAGAGTGGCGGGGCCCAACCCCGATGTTATGCTTTCCGAGCCAGCTTGAGGCTGAGTCGTCTAACACTGTTATCACAAGTATTGTCCCAATTTGTCATAGAGATGCTTTAGTTCTATTTGATCCGGGCTCTACTTATTCTTACGTGTCATCATATTTTGCTTAATATCTGGTTGTGCCTCGTGATTCTTTCAGTGCTCCTGTGTATGTGTCCACATCTGTGGGAGATTCTATTCTCGTAGATTGTGTTTATCGTTTGTGTGTAGTTACTATTGGGAATCTCGAGACTAGCATAGATCTTCTACTTCTTGATATGGTTGATTTTGATATCATTTTGGGTATGGATTGGCTGTCATCTTATCATGCTATATTAGATTGTCACGGCAAGGCGATGACCTTTTTCTTGCCGGGGTTGCCTCGATTAGAGCGGAGAGGGACTCCTGGCCATTCTACCAGTAGGGTTATCTTTTATGTGAAGGCTCGGCATATGATCGAGAAGGGGTGTCTAGCTTATTTGGCTTATGTCAGCGATTGAAGTGGGGAGGTTCCTTCCATGTATTCAGTACCAGTTGTTCATGAGTTCCAGAGGTGTTTCCTACAAATCTGCTGGGGATGCCACCCAACAGAGACATTGACTTGCGTATTGATTTGGCTCTGGGCACTCAGCCCATTTCTATTCCGCCATACCGTATTGTCCGTCAGAGTTGAAACAATTGAAGGAGAAGCTGTAGGATTGTTTGATAAGGGCTTCATTAGACCTAGTGTCTCACCCTAGGTGCGCCTATGTTGTTTGTGAAGAAGAAGGATGAATCGATGAGGATGTGCATAGATTATTGACAATTAAACAAAGTCACCATAAAAAATAAGTATCCATTGCCAAGGATTGATGACTTATTTGATCAGTTTTAGGGTGCCAAAGTGTTTTCGAAGATTGATTTGAGGTCTGGCTACCATCAGTTGAGGATTAGGGCATCAAATGTCCCTAAGACAGCTTTTTGGACTCGATATGGGCATTATGAGTTTTTAGTGATGTCATCTGGGCGGACAAATGCCCCAGCAACATTTATGGATTTGATGAACCGAGTATTCAAGCCCTATTTGGATTCCTTTGTGATTGTGTTTATTGATGATATCTTGATATACTCCCATAGCCGAGAGGAGCATGTGCAACATCTTCGGATCGTACTTCAAAGTCTGAAAGACAGCCAGTTATATGCTAAGTTTTCAAAATACGAGTTTTGGTTGGACTTGATCGCTTTCTTGGGGCACATAGTATCGGAAGAGGGAATTCAGCTGGATCCTAAGAAGATTGAGGCAGTTCAGAACTGGCCTAGACCCACTTCAACTACAGAGATTCGGAGTTTCTTGGGTTTGGCGGGATATTACCGTCGGTTAGTTGAGGGATTTTCATCTATAGAAGCTCTATTAACTAGGTTGAACTAGAAGGGTGCCCCATTCAGATGGTCAAACGAGTGTGAGGCGAGCTTCTAGAAGCTTAAGACTGGTTTGACTAAGGCGCTAGTGCTGGTATTGCCCACAGGTTCAGGATCTTACACAGTATATTGTGATGCATCTCGTATTGGACTTGGTGCGATATTGATGCAGGATAACAAGGTGATTACATATGCGTCGCGGCAGTTGAAGGTTAATGAGAAGAATTACCCTATTCGTGACTTAGAGTTGGCAGCCATTATTTATGCGCTGAAGATTTGGAGGCACTATCTTTACGGCATGTCGTGTGAGGTTTTCACAGATAATCAGAGCTTGCATTATTTGTTCAAGCAAAATGATCTCAATTTGAGATAGAGGAGGTGGTTGGAGATATTGAAAGACTATAATATCACCATCTTGTATCCTCTTGGGAAGGCCAATATGGTGGCCGATGCCTTGAATAGAAAAGAAATGAGTATGGGTAGCCTTGCGTACATTCTAGTCGGTGAGAGACCACTTGCATCAGATGTTCAGGCCTTGGACAATCAGTTCATGAGGTTGGATATTTCATAGCCCGGTCTTGTTCTAGTTAGTATAGTCGCTCGGTCTTCCTTGTTTGAGCGCATCAGTGAGTGACAGTATGATGACCCTCATTTTTTTGTCCTTAGAGGCACAGTGCGAAATGGTGGTTCCAAGCATGTTACTGTTGGAGATGATGGAGTTTTGAGGATGTAAGGTTGTGTTTGTGCGTCCAATGTAGATAGACTTCCTGAGTTGATTCTTGAGAAGGCCTACAGTTCCCAGTATTCTATTCATCCGAGTGCTGCCAAGATGAATTAGGACTTGCGACAATATTATTGGTGCAGGAAGATAAAACGGATATAGTTGCATATGTAGCTCGATGTCGAAATTATTAGCACATGAAGTATGAGCATCAAAGACCTGGTGGTTTGCTTCAAAAGATAGAGATTCCTGAGTCGAAGTGGGAGCGTATCACTATGGATTTTGTTGTTAGACTCCCACGGACTCAGAGGAAGCTCGACGTGGTATGGGTTATTGTGGATTGGTTGATCAAGTCATCGCATTTCATTCCTATGAAAGTCAACTATTCTTTAGAGTGGTTGGTGATATTTACATCTGCGAGATCGTTCGTCTTCACAGTGTGCCCGTGTCTATCATTTCTGATCGACGTATGCAGTTAACCTCGCACTTTTGGAGGGCAGTACGACATGAATTTGCATGCAGGTTTAGTGGAGAACATCATTTCATCCTCAGACGAATGGATAGTCCGAGCGCACTATTCAGATAATGGAGGATATGCTCTGCGCTTGTGTTATATACTTCAGAGGTTCTTGGGATTAGTTCTTTCCACTTGTGGAGTTTGCCTACAATAACAGCTACCAGTCGAGCATTCAAATGGTTCCCTATGAGGCATTATATAGGAGGTGGCGTCGTTCGCCAGTTAGTGCTTCGAGCTGGGGGAGGCTCGGTTGTTGCATACAAATTTGGTGCAGGATGCCTTGAATAAGGTCAAGATTATTCAGGAACGACTTCGCACAGCTTAGTCGAGGCAGAAGAGTTATGCCGATCGTAAGGTTCGTTATGTTTCATTCATGGTTGGAGAGAGGGTATTGTTCCAGGTTTTACCCATGAAGGGTGTGATGAGGTTCGAAAAGAAGGGCAAGTTGAGCCCTAGGTATATTAGACCTTTTGAGATTCTTGAGAAAGTGGGAGAGATGGCTTACAGGCTTGCATTGCCACCTAGTTTATCAGCTGTCTATTCAGTGTTTTATGTCTCCATGCTCCGGAAGTACCACAGTGATCCGTCCTATGTGCTAGATTTCAGCTTAGTCCAGTTGGACAAGGATTTGATTTATAAGGAGGAGCCGGCGGCTATTTTAGCCCAGCAGGTTTGACAGTAGAGGTCTAAGAGTTATCCTTCTGTTTGAGTGCAATAGAGAGGCCAGCCGACCGAGGCAACTATGTGGGAGTCCGAGTCGGACATGCAGAGTAGATATCCACACCTTTTCACAAGACCAAGTACTTTTCTATGCCCGTTCGAAGACGAAAAGTATTTTAGAGGTGGAGAATGTGATGACCCGATAGTCATCTAGAGTTTTAGAACCTAATTTTGTATTTCAAAGCCTTCAATAGTTTCTTTAAATCTTCCTCGATTTGCGCGCACAGTCCGTGTGTTTCTCCAGATAGCTTTTATGTTAAAAACTGATAAAATATGAACATTTTCCTCAAAATTTTATTTGAGTTGACTTCGGTCAATGCTTTAAGAAAATGGATTCGGATCCATATTTTGACGGCCCCGTTGGGTCCGTATTGTGATTTAGAACCTGGCCGTATGCTCGAAATAGAATCCGGAGGTCCCTATCTCGAGTTATTAATTGTTGTCGAAAATTGAAAGTTTAAAGGTTTAATGATTTTAAAGAATTGACCGGTGTTTGACTTTGTTGATACCGGGTCCATATTTTGGTTTTGGAGCCCCGTATAGGTCCATTACTATATTTATTACTTGTCTGTCAAATTTGGTGAGAAACAGAGTTGGTTTGACGTGATTTGGACGTCCGATTGTTAAAATAAAAGTTTTAAAGTTTTATTGAAAATTTCATTTGATTTCGTGTCCGATCGTAGTTCTAGGCGTTATTTTGGTGTTTTGATCTCACGAGCGAGTTCGTATGAGGTTCTTGGACTTGTGTGCATAATTGGTTGGAGCCCCGAGGGCTTGGGTGAATTCAGATAGGCTACGGATGGTTTAAAGTTAGAAAAAAAATTAGGTTTTGTGCTTTAGTTGTCTTCTGGTGTGTTGTGCTTCGCGATCACAAAGCCATTCTTGCAATCGCGAAGGGGATCTGGGATGGGGGAGGATTTTATACTATGCGAATGCGAGACCATGGTCACGAACACAGGGCATTGGGGGGCCTACTTTACACAAACACAGCGAGTCACACGTGAACGCGTAGTGTTAGCTAGGCTGAGCTAGGGACTTGAGGTTACACTAATGCGAGTCCAGTTTCGCGAACGCAGAGGTTAAGAGGGCTAAATCTTCAGGAACGCGTGTAACCTCTCACGACCGTGTAAGCCATTAAGGCTATACTCTTTACGAACGTGTCAGGTTTCACGTGAACGCGATGAATACCTGATGCCAGTGATTAAAACAGTCCCCAAAACGGGATTTTACCCATTCTTTCAAAATTTCAGAACTAGAGAACCCTAAAGGCAATTTTTCCAAGAGTTTTTCTTCCCCAATTTACTGGTTG
Source organism: Nicotiana glauca (assembly GCA_026770625.1). Classification (NCBI taxonomy): domain Eukaryota; kingdom Viridiplantae; phylum Streptophyta; class Magnoliopsida; order Solanales; family Solanaceae; genus Nicotiana; species Nicotiana glauca. The sequence continues at coordinate 60,365 of MU691272.1, forward strand.
TTGATACCCAATTTTTCCCCTATGTATTTTCAAATAATATATATATACATAAATAAACATGCCCAAGAATTTTGATATTTTTTCTAATTTTTTAAGATTTTAAAATCGATTTATTGCCCATTTTAGCAGTACAAAATCAATAATTATTCCCAAAAAATTATCCTTTTTGTGATTAACTTATTTTATTCTCATATTTACACCATAATATAATTAAGGTGATTTTTGTATATTTTTATGAATTTATTTGGTATTTCTAAAGCTAAATTGCAATAATCGCAATTATAATCTATTTTACGATTAACAACATTTTGCAATTATAAAATTATTTTCAATATTTTGTGATTAATATTTATATATATTTAATTAGTTCAATACTTTTAATTTGGTTTTAAAATTATTATTGCTATTTTATAAAAATAAAAAGGGGAAAATTGGCTATTTAACATCTAGCCCGTCTCTATTTCAATTATAGCCTCCTTTCCTTTCAATTCTAACCTCAATTTAACCCCTAATTCCGCCCCAAATCAAAATAACCCACTTCCAATTTTAACCCGATCCCTGACCCGATTTTAAACCCACTCGGCTTCCCTTTAAAGCCAGGCCGTTGACCATTTTGATCAACAGACGATATTCTTTATTTCCTTTTTTAATTACCTAACCCACCTAACCCTAATCCATTCTATTAGATACGCTGCCTTTAAACTCTTCATCTCTCAAACTCTCTCTAGCCCACTCCGAAACCCTAATCATCTCCCACCTGTTTCTACCGGAATCCATGGCATTCCAAGCCATGAGTGGCCTGTGCTCACTCTCTCTCTCACTGTTAAACCTAAGCTACTTGAAGTTTGGAGTCCCGAATTCAATGGCTCTCTTTAGATCTGTCTCAGATATGTAGATTTATGGCCTCTCCGACCATTATTCCGGCATGCTCGAGCAATATGAGTCTCTTCGACTCAGGATCCGACTTTCCTTAAGACCTTTCTCATTCTAGGGTTTTCTCTGCTTTTAAGCTGCCTGAGGTCCTGTACTTGCTTATTTCTTTTAAATCTGTGACATGCCTGGTATTTGCTCGACTTTTCAAAGGTTTTCCCCAAATTTCCCTTCTAAAATCGCACAAATCCGATTTTAGGGTTTCTGAAAAAGGATTTCTTCAAATACCCTTCTGATTCTCCTATTCTTTCTTTATGTGTGCCTTGTACTCGATTGTTTTCTTTTACCACGCATGAGTTTGCTCTCTTGTCTTTTCTCTATTATGCAAGACTCTTCTATTTTTTGCTCGCATGAGTAATTCTTGTTGATTAATCCTCATTCTTTGCTATATGTGTGTTTATGTATTAATCCTCATTCTTTGCTATATGTGTGTTTATGTTTGAGCTCTTTGATTTTGTTCACCTTATTGAGTTCTATTTATGTTCCTGCTAAGCATGTTTTACCTACTTTGTTTGAATTCGTATCATCTCTTTCTTCTGAAACTTGTTTAAATTCCAAGCTTTCTCAAGCATGACTTTGAATCAGTGTTCTTGATATTGTGTATGTTTGTCTTTCATAAGTCTTTGAGAAAGGGCTTCTGAGCCTCTCCCAATGTCCTTGTCTTCTCACTTCTGACTCTATTCGAAACCCTAGGTTTTGGGGGGTTTCTTTGACAAGTGCCACTAGGGTTCCACTTTGGGACCCTACGCTTTCAGACTCGCTATGAGCCTATAATTGAACTTGAATCTCTTTTGCTTGTGACTCTGAGACTTTTAGTGTTAAATTCTTTTTCTATAGTAAACGACTCTTTTATTTGACCTATGTGCTTTATATAAGATAAAATTCTTCTTTCAAAAGGTTTTCACCAACCAAGTGATTGATTTTGAAATCCCTTTAATAAGGCTAATAATTTGTCACTGATTTTTTCGATTGAACCCCTTTTACCCTAGTGGCTGTTTACTTGGTCTTTTTGTGTAAAAATTCCATTCTTGTGATGTTTTCCTTAAATACATGATCTTGTGTATTCCTTCTGTAATTTTGTACCAATTTTAAATTATTTCTATATTTATGTAACCCTTTCCTTAGTTACTTTAGATTCCTTGTGATCACAATTGGATCCGGGATCGTCTTGGTTGATTTTCGAACTGATGCCCTATTTTTTTTTTAATAAAATACACTGTTATTCCAACTTTCCTTAATTACCCACTGTGTATTTGGCCTTGTTTATGCACTATGTGGTTTCTTTGCCCTATCAGCCTTACTGAACTGATTTCTTTTCCTTATTCTACCTTGACTAACCGTTTGAACTAGACTCCTTAATTAAAGGAGTCTAGTTGTCTTAATTGACACAAATTGATTGCTATTTCCATGTTCGTGCACTCTTTGCCTATGTACTGTTTGTTTTCAAAACTATATAAAGACCTGTCTTCCCTCTTTATAAACACACTGAGATTCACACGAACAAAAACACTTCCAATTGCATACTTTCTTGCACTACCATTTTGAAATCAACACTCTACTTTGCTTGAGATCTTTTGGAATCACTTTGTTTGCAACTTGGCTCTCTCAAGATTACTGCTTTCTTACTTGTTTTCCTTTGAAACTGGTATGTTTTTTGTTTAGTTTTCTGCATCATCCCTATGTGTTTACTTTACAGTTCCAGCATTTTTTTTGCTTTACTGCTCATGTTCATTGACCTATGCTAATTGTGTTCTTTCCTTGTATCTGTTTCTATTGTGAATCCCTACCCCTATTCCCTTCTATATGTTGAGTTAGGGGCTTTGGCCTGACAGTATTCAAATTACTGCCCAAGCCATAACCTGATCTATAATGGATCCTAACACCTAAGTTGGCTAACAGACTGGTCAGGGGTGTACCATCATTCGCATTTGCTGGGCATGACCACTAGCCTGCCAAGGCTTTCCCTAATTTCCCTATGCACTCACACTTATTCTTAGACTCTTAAGTTCTGCCCCTCTCTTATGAGCCTTGCTTTTGGACCTTGAGTTCCCTCTGAACTTGGATATCTGAGGGCTGACATTTCCACACTGCACTATGATCTTAATTCTGCAATGTGTTTTGGGTGTAAGCACTGCTCGGAGCCTTTTGAGACTCTTAGGAACTTTGACACATCCCAAATATTAGAAAAGCTTTCGGAAATCTGATCCTGAAAGTTGGTTTATCTCATATTGTTGGACTTTGAGTCTGAATTAGGCTGTTTGGATGTAGCTGGAACTTCTGATGTAATTTTACTTTTCTTTTCTGATTCATTTGGGTCTGTAATAATTTGTAATAACAATTGGTGATGTCTAGTGGAAAGGGATGGGGGTGAATGCATGCAAAAGGGTAGAAAACTTGCATATAGGTTATTTATAATTTCTGCATTCTGCATTTCTTAGAAATCATACCTATAAGTTCTTTACATCTGCATCGTAGAAATTATGCCTTAAGTTTTTCTGCATTCTGCATTTTAGAAATTATGCCTATAAGTCCTGCACTTCTTCATTTTTTAGAAATTATGCCTATAAGTTCTGCATATAGAAATTATGATCTTAGGTTTCTGCACTTCTGCATATACATGCTGTTAGGCAAACAATCATAAATTTAATAAATAACCAACTTCACTCTAGTTACCATGCCTATAGGACTCTTGCATTTATGTAATAGATTAAAACCAATTACGCTTAGAAATCATGCCTATAGGAATAATCAACTGAACCAGATTCGTCTATTTTATTTACGAGTCTAAAATCAGTCATAAGGTCGTCAAAATCTGCAGATCTTTTGTTTATATAACCAGCAACCTTCTCCCTAAAATCAATACGCTCTATTAGATAGCATGCCTATAGGTCTCACTTAGGCAAACTATTAGGTAATTAATTGCGTTAATTTTGATACACTACATCCAGACAAGGCTAATTCGGACTCCTCATCTGAGAAATATGTGATGAATCAGCCTAGCCTACGCTTTTAATTTAATTCAGACCAAACCAGTATTTGAAGTCATGCTATGTTTGCTCTTTTAAGTGAGAAGGTCTGTGTAAGCCTTAATTGCTATTTGTTTCCCCCCTAACTATTTATGTGTTTTTGCTTGTCACCTAGACTTTTATCCTTTTGAAACTCTAAAAATACCCAACTCCCTTCCCTTTAGGACTAGTGGTATCAATGCCTCCGGGACTGATAGAATTGTGATGGGTAATATCATGCATTATGTAACGATACTATCCCGCGCTTTAATACCTCAACGAAGTGGGAATGGTAGATATGGATATGATGACCACGTGATAACACCACGTGTATAAATGGTTACAGGATGTTGTGTGGGGTGATCCATATTAATCATAAATCTAGGACCCCCTCCCTTTTCTTACTTTCATCTGTCTCTTTTAAATTGTCTGAATCTTTCATAAAATTTCTGCCCTCTTTACCTATCTTCAAGTTTTAACTTATTTGCATTGTTGTATGCGAATCCCTCCTATTTGAGCCCTTAATTTCTTACTTGATTATGTCAAGTCACAATTGTAGCATGGCCGGGAACCATACTAATGGATCTTGGGGGTGCCTAACACCTTCCCCCTGAGATAATTTCAAACCCTTACCCATTCTCTGGTTCTTCTTTTCTTTTAATTTTCTTAGTGTCCTAATGCACTTAATCATTAGGTGGAGACTCTTCTAAATTTCAAACCCAAATTCCTAAAAGGAATAGAGTTGTCCGCCCACATGTCGTAAACCCGGTTTCGCCTTTAGAAAAAAAGGGGGCATCGATAGCATGGCGACTCTGCTGGGGATTTTCTTTAAGGCTTTTACCATTTCATGTTATTTGTTACTTTATTGCTTTTTTATTGCCTTTACTTAATGTATTTATCACTTCTTCTATGAAACTGACTTGGCTCTTCATTTCTTTTTCTTTTAACGCTTTCCTTTACTGCTTTCCTTCAATACTGTTGTAATTATGAGCAATTATTGTAATCATTACTTTATGAATGTGCAAATACATGACAACTTGTTTCATTCTTGTAATTGCATCTTCAATATCATATTCCACTCGTGCCAAACAAAATACTATATCAACGCTTATAATGAGTGGTTGTGCCCTTTCGATATTATCACCCCCTAAATTTAGCAAAGGTGTATTTACGGTAAAACCAGTTGATCAGTGGTGCAGTCGACGGTTTCGTGCCTTTCCCTCTTGAGTTGTCCCCTCAAGGGTACCGGACTAATACCCCATAGAAACCTTACTCTGTTTAATTGTGCATGCATCATCTGTCAAAACCTAAATAGTGTGTCCGGCGGGGTAATGTTCTAACACTTTGTCTTGCAGAAATAAGATGCACGAAGTCCCAAGATTCGGCATGGTCACCAACAGATACTTGGAGCATAGTGGAGCTGGAAAGGAAGTTCATCCTGAGGATTGAAAACTTCCAGAACATTGAAGGAAACGAAGGAGGACACTTGGCTAGAGCCTATTTGCTGCTGGGACTGCGTGAGCTGGTGAAGCTGTTCGATGGAGCTGAAGATGCCGAGTCTGGGGAAGGTCCTTCTGAGACCAAGTAGTTAGGATATTTTCTTTTTGCCTTAAATGTAATAAGGCCAATGGCCATTAGTGACATTTTTATCTTCCGCAATTTTAGTGTCGTTTTGGGATTCGTCTTATTTTTATCAATAAAATGAGGTATTTAGCATTATAAATTCTCCAAATCAACTTGTTGCTAGGCCTACCTCAGGCTCAACGAGGCTCCCAAAATTAGGACACGATTCATATTCTTGCACTATATGTTTAAATGTTGCAATGTTTCCTTCTCCTTATCCACACTAACTTGTTACCTTTTTGTTTTTACTTTTTGTTTTATTCTCTTTCCCCAAAGGTTAGTTCGTGCACTCTAGCATCGTCATCATATTCCATAAGATCTAAGGACCCTCCACCTCCTCCTCCTCCGAGTCCTATCAGAAACAAAAACAAGGGAAAAATGGAAGATTTGAGAAACATCAGAAAGGAGAGTTCGGTTGAAAGGGTAGAGACTTCTTAGGGTATTCAGGTTTCCAAGGAAAGTGCCTCCTAGCTCGAATAGAAGTTACTGAAATTTCAGGAAGAATTGAACCAAATTCAGAATTTGGTAAGCTTGTCATTTTCCCTCACTACCCCAGATGTCAACTTCCCCAACACTCAAAATCCCACACCTCAAAACATCCTGAAACCACAGAACCAACCCACTCCTCATCATCACTGCAACATATGCCAAACTTAAGCAACACCCCACTGCTCATCCCTGAACCGCTAAACTCCACAAATGATCATCACCACAACACCCCCATCTATGTGGAAACCATACCACACCCCATTCAGCCCGCCTCGCGCGCGCCCGAGTCTTATGACAAAGATTCTCTTATCAAGAATCTGGCCGTTGAACTCATGAAGCTAACTAGCTGAGTCTAGGGTGTTGAAGGAAGCAAGGGAATCGAGGGACTAAATTATGAAGACCTTTGCATTCAACCAGATGTTGAACTACCCGAGGGGTACAAACCTTCCAAGTTTTAGATGTTCGATGGCACCAGAGATCCCATAGTTCATTTAAGGACATACTGTGACAAACCGGTCGGAGTAGGAAAAGATGAAAAGGTTCGCATGAAGCTCTTTATGAGGAGTCTGAAAGGGGATGCTCTATCTTAGTGCATTAGCCAAGACCCGAAGAAGTGGTCGAACTGGGTAAGTATGGCGTCCGATTTCATGGACAGGTTCAGATTCAACACGGAGAATGCACCAGATGTGTTCTACATCCAGAACTTGAAAAAGAAACCCACGGAGACATTCCGCGAGTATGATACTCGTTGGAGATTAGAAGCCACTAAGGTAAGGCCGGCTTTATAAGAGGAACAAATGAACAGGTTTTTCATCCGGACCCAAGACCACAGTACTACGAAAGGTTGATGTTGATCGAAGGCCAGAAATTTTTTGACATCATCAAGCTAGGGGAGAGGATCGAGGAAGGTATTAAAAGTGGTATGGTCACTAACTTTGAAGCATTACAGGCTACCAACAAGGTTTTACAGTCTGGTGTCACATCCAAGAAAAGGGATGTGGGTGACGTGATGGTTGCACAGAGAACAAAATCCCCAATAAAATGCCAAACCTATCTAATATCCCCTCCTACATATCAACCTACCTCAAATTACCAAGCACCTTTGCCCTCTTACCAAGCTCCACCACCTACTTACCAAACATCTCCACCTTCCGCATATCACTCTACTTCACCCAAATACTCCCAACTCGCACACGTCTACCAAGCCTACAATACCCAACAAGCTCACTATCAATCACCCCGCCAGAACTTCCCTACACCCCGACCAAACTTCGATCGCAGAACTCCCAAACAATACACCGCTATTGCCGAACCAATCGACTAGTTATATGAAAGGATTAAAGCTACTGGTTACGTCACCCCTATCCCTGCTATAACTCTAAAAAATCCTTCCCAATGGATCAACCCAAATAAAACCTGTGCATACAACTCCGGCATGAAGGGGCATACTATTGATGAGTGCCGCTCTCTGAAGGATAAGATTCAGGCTTTGATTGACAACAAGATAATCATGGCAAAGGATCCTTCTCCTAATGTTCACAACAACCCCCTGCCTGACCGCAAAAGCAAAGGCGTTCACATGATTAAGATAGAAGATGATTGGGACCTCGAAGGATTGATCAGATTGATCGCTGAAGGTGACAAGCCAAAGAAACCAACAGTCACACTTAATCCAATTGTAGTCCAGATCCATCCTTCTAAAGACACTGAAGTGAACATGTCCATACCACTTGATCTTGAAACACCATCTTCTGCAAAGATGCCAGGACCAATTGAGGTCGAGTTTGGGTCCCTAAAAACACCTGCAACATTTGAAGTTGATGTGTTACCTCCCAAATCAAGGGTACCCATCCCAGTGGCAATGTTAGACATAGCGCCATTCCATACGAAGATCATCCCCTGGGATTACACAGTCTAGGCAAGGAGAAAAGGAAAAGCCAAAACCGGAGAAGCAGTTGTGGCGCAGGGTATGACAAGAATCGGCAGGATTTATACTCCGAAACATTTAGCTGAATCAATTAAGCAGGCCTCTGGATGGCCTATTAAAACTGGGCCCGATGATCTCTGGAGGAAGATACAAGCAAAGGAGTACTCGATCATTGATCAACTAAATAAAACACCGGCACAAACCTCCATCCTAGCTCTGCTTCAAAGTTGCGATGCATATAAGAATGTCTTATTGAAGATACTGAGTAAGGCATATGGACCCAGCAACATAACTGGAGGAGAAATGGCAAACATGGTAGGGAAAGTATTGGAAAGTCACAAAATCACTTTCCACGAAGATGAGCTCCTGCCGGAAGGGCTAAGCTACAACAAAGCATTGCACATCACTGCACAGTGCGAGGATTATTTCATCACCAGGATTCAGATTGACGGAGGCTCCAGCCTCAACATTTGTCCATTGGTAACTCTCAGAACATTAGGGAAGAGCCTGCATGAGATCAAGGATGGAGCCATCAACGTCAAAGCTTTCGATGGTTTCCAAAGGTCCACTATTGGGGAAATCAATTTGTGTCTGTAAATGGGACAAACTTGTTCAACATTGATTTTTAAGTAATAGACATCCCGACGTCTTACAACTTACTATTGGGATGACCTAAGATCCATACTGCTGTAGCTGTAGCATCAACCATGCATCAGGCAGTAAAGTTTGAGTGGAATCACCAAGAGGTGATTATTCATGGTGACGGTAGCAATCCCATATACAGTCGCCAGACCATCTCGGCAATCAGAGGAAGAAGGAAGATAGGCGGAGAAACTCAACATCACATTGAGCGAGTCAACGCCGTGGACCAGGATAAATGGTGGGATAACAAAAAAAATTGAAAGTATACTGAATTGGTATGGATACGAACCTGGCAAGGGACTTGGCAAGAACCTCCAGGGAATCACCAAACCTATCAAGCTGAAAGAAACATGGTACCACTTTCTGTTTGGGATATGAATACACGTGGGAGGAGTTCAACCACTGGTCGCCACCATGGCGCAGTACCTACTACCCATTGGAGCATCCGATACCTCGCTTGGAGCAGACTTTCTAGCCAGGCGATGTCATATATTTGGTCGGAAGAAAAGGAAGCGCTGGTGCAAATGAGGAATTTGTTTTTGAAAGATAATAATATGGACTGTTGTGTCATTTTCGAGGAGGAAGGGGAGAAAGGCCCTTTGATACAAGCCGTGAGCGGAGCACGCCTCAACAATTGGTCCATCAGAACCACCAGGGCTCGAAAAGCTTCGGGGTAGCAAGGCTGAACAAAGCACCATGCAACATCTTTATTTTTTGCTAGTTGACTTTCTTTCCGCATTTTAATTTTGAAATAAGAGCTCTAATGTTCAAAAAAATTATGAAATTTATCAAAGCATTTCAGTTTCTTATAAGTCTTGCTCTTATTACCTTTTATCGTTTACTTTATTTACACAACATTACTATTACTTATCTTGATGAACCGACGATTGTGACTTGCAACGAGACAACGCGATAAACGGATATAGACTCAGAAAAGGATGATATACCAGAAGAGGTTGTTAATGAGGTTGAGGATTTTGAGAACAGACCTAAGTCCAATCTGGACGAGACTGAGGTTATTAACTTGGAAATATACAGAGAATGTCAAAGAAACACGCATCAGTGTTCATCTATCGCCATCAGAAAAGAAAGAGTACACGAAATTTCTAAGGGAATATGAGGACATATTCACCTGGTCATATGATGACATGACTGATCTCAGTACATCTATTGTAGCTCACAAACTGCCAACCGATCATGCATGTCCCCCAATAAAGCAGAAGCTCAGGAAGTTCAAACCTGACATGAGTTTGAAAATTAAGGAAGAAGTCACCAAGAAAGTCAAATCCAATGTTCTCAGGGTAGTAGAGTATCCAACATGGCTAGCCAACATCGTGCCAGTACCGAAGAAGGACGAGAAGGTTAGAGTCTATGTCGACTATCGAGATCTCAACCGGGACAGTCCAAAAGACAACTTCCCCCTGCCAAACATACACATTTTAATTGATAATTGCGCCAAGCATGAAATGAAGTCATTCGTCGATAGTTTCGCTGGATATCATCAGATATGGATGGACGAGAAAGACGCGAAGAAAACGACTTTCATTATGCCGTGGGGATGTATTGTTACAAGATGATGTCGTTTGGGTTAAAGAATGTTGGGGCCACCTACATGAGGGCCATGACTACTATCTTCCATGACATGATACACAAAGAGATCGAGGTGTATGTAGATGACGTCATCATCAAATCTAAAAGAGCCACTGACCATATGGAAGATCTGAGGAAATTCTTTAACAGACTGAGAAGGAACAATCTGAAGTTGAACCCCGCCAAGTGTGCATTCGGGGTTCCTGCCGAAAAACTACTTGGGTTTATCGTAAGCCGCCGAGGAATAGAGATGGATCCATCAAAGGTTAAGGTCATTCAAGAATTGCCACCGCCAAAGGACAAGAAGGACGTGATGAGTTTCCTAGGGAGACTCAACTACATCAGCCGGTTCATAGCTCAGTCCATTGTCATTTGTGAGCCAATCTTTAAGATGTTGAAGAAAGACGTCACTACCAAATGGACTGATGACTGTCAGAAAGCCTTCGTCAGAATCAAGAATACCTATCAACATTGCCAGTTTTGGTTCCACCCAAACCAGGTAGACCTCTATTGCTCTACCTTACGGTATTGGATGGAGCATTCGGTTGTGTTCTAGGACAACATGATGAAACAGGGAGAAAGGAGCAGACCATCTACTATCTCAGCAAGAAGTTCACCCCATACGAGGCCCGGTATTCTCTATTAGAGCACACATGTTGTGCTCTGACTTGGGTAGCTCAAAAGTTGAGGCATTATTTATGTGCCTATACTATTTATCTCATATCGAGGATGGATCCGCTGAAGTACATATTTTAGAAGCCCATTCCCACTGGCAAGCAAGCCAAGTGGCAAATCCTACTGAGTGAATTCGACATTATTTACGTGACTCAGAAGGCAATCAAAGGACAAGCACTGGCAGATCATCTTGCTGAAAATCCCGTGGATGGAGAATACGAGCCTCTAAAGACGTATTTTCCTGATGAAGAGGTATCTTTCATAGGAGAAAACATTGCAGAATCGTATGATGGTTGGAGAATGTTTTTCGATAGATCAGCAAACTTCGAATAAGTTGGCATAGGAGCAGTCCTAGTATCAGAAACCGGTCAGCATTATCTGGTGTCTGCGAAGCTCAGATTCCCATGCACCAACAACATGGCCGAATACGAAGCCTGCATCTTAGGGCTCAAGTTGGCCATTGACATGAACGTTCAGGAGTTGCTAGTGATCAGAGATTCATACCTGCTTATACATCAGGTCCGAGAAGAATGGGCAACCAAGAATTCTAAGATACTCCCTTATCTGCGTCATGTACAGGAGTTGAGAAAGAGATTTACAAAGACAGAGTTTCAGCATGTCCCCAGAGTTCAGAATGAGTTTGCCAATGCATTTGCTACCCTATCCTCTATGAATCAACATCCAGATAAGAATTTCATTGATCATATCCCGGTAAAGATTTATGATCAACCAACTTACTGAGCTCTTATCGAGGAAGAAGCGGATGGGAAACCCTGGTTTCACGATATCAAGGAATATTTTGCAACAGCAGAGTATTCAGAGCTTGAAAATGCTACTCAGAAGTGCACACTTTGATGGTTATCCAATAATTTCTTCCACAGCAGAAGAATCCTGTACAGGAGAACTCCCGATTTGGGATTGTTAAGGTGTGTCGACGCAAAGGAAGCATCCAGGCTTTTGGAAGAAATTCATGCAGGAAACTGCGGCCCACATATGACGGTTTTATCTTAGCCACGAAAATAGTCAGAGCTAGTTATTTTTGGGTGACTATAGAAACGGACTGCATCCAGTATGTCTGAAAATGCCATCGCTGTCAAATACATACAGACATGATAAAGGTGCCTCCAACTGAGCTTACTGCAACAAGCTCGCCATGGCCGTTCGCCGCTTGGGGATGGATGTTATCGGACCTGTCGAGCCTGCCATATCAAATGGGCACAGGTTCATTCTAGTGGCAATTGATTATTTCACCAAATGGGTTGAAGCAGCATCATACAAGGCAGTGACTAAGAAAGGCGTGGCAAACTTTGTCCGCGACCGCATTGTTTGCCGGTTCGGCATCCCATAATCAATCATTACTGACAATGGTTCCAATCTTAACAGTGACCTGATGAAAGCAATGTGTGAAACGTTCAAGATCAAACACAAGAATTCTACAGCCTACAGACCTCAGATGAATGGAGATGTAGAAGCGGCCAATAAGAATATCAAGAAGAGACTAAGGAAAATGATAGAAAAGCATAAACAGTGGCATGAGAAGTTATCATTTTCTTTGTTGGGGTACTGTAACACAGTTCGCACATCAACCGGGGTGACTTCTTATATGTTGGTTTATGGTACAGAGGCAGTTATTCCCGCCGAGGTAGAAATTCTTTCCCTGAGAATCATACAGGAAGCAGAACTCGATGATGCAGAGTGGGTAAAGAGTCGCTACGAGCAGTTAGCTCTTATAGATGGGAAGAGAATGAATGTAGTTTGTCATGATCAACTTTATCAGAACAGAATATCCAGACCCTTCAACAAAAGAGTCAAGCTGAGATGATTCACACTGGGACAGCTAATATTAAAGAAAATCTTTCCATATCAAGATGAAGCCAAGGGGAAATTCTCTCCCAACTGGCAGGGTCCGTACATGGTTCACCGGGTTCTAACAGAAGGAGCCCTCATACTTGCAGAAATGGACAAAGAAGCTTGGCCGAATCCGATCAATTCAGATGTAGTCAAACGATATTATATGTAGCCATTTATGATTTCTTTATGATGTAATTTGAACTACGCCTGACCTGATTGTCGTTTAAGAGGGGATACGTAGGCAGCCCTATGGGTTCGGTCACAATTCAATAAAATTTTGATTTCCCCCCGCCCAGTAAACTGGGGCAGAATTTTGAGGAGGACCCTCAAAATTCCGAAGTGATTTTCAGCCATTCATCACGCACAGCTGTCGGAAGCACCAGCCCAGTAAATTGGGGCAGAATTTTGAGGAGGACCCTCAAAATTCTGAAGTAGGAGAAGTTGCAATGCCTTGAACTGCGTCGCAGTCGTCGGTTTATCTAAAAAAAACTATTTTTAATTATGTATTTACGTTATATTTTTACTAAATCATGTATGACTACTATCAAAATTGCTTTGTTTAGCGACGCTACCCTAATGAAAACAAGAGCCGAGTAGGACGAGCGAAGTCTATAGGAAGACGAACTAACCTCCCCCCTACAAAACTCACGATTTTTCTTTGGATGGAGGCACCCAAAACATAAAATCATCAGATACAATTACACACTCATAGTTTTTTAGGAATACGACTCTCAGAATCATCACCTATTTACAATTGACATCCATACACGACATCCCCAATAGCCATAATACAGCAATCAATTATCAGCTATCATCTGTCAGCTAAGAGATTTCATTACTATTTGCCTTGATTTTCTGCATTGCATAAGGCTACCTTTCTACCTCTCGAGACTAAGCTCTGTCTCCATCTGCATTTCTTGCATTGCATAAGACTACCTTTCTGCCTTTCGAGGTTAAGCTCTACCTCCATCCTGCATTTCTCTGCATTGCATAAGGCTACCTTTCTGCCTTTCGAGGTTAAACTCTACCTCCATCCTGCATTTCTCTACACTATATAAGGATACCATTCCGCCTTCCGAGGTTAAGCTCTACCTCTATCTGCATGGCCGAAATATCGCCACCTTTGTCTAAATCCTGCATCGGCTGAAATATCGCCACTTTTATTTACGTCTGCATGGATGAAATATCACCACCTTTGTCTAAATCCTGCATCGGCTGAAATATCACTACTTTTATTTACATCTGCATGGCTGAAATATCGCCACCTTTGTCTAAATCCTGCATCAGCTGAAATATCGCCACTTTTATTTACGTCTGCATGGCTGAAATATCGCCACCTTTATTTAAATCCTGAATCGGCTGAAATATCGCCACTTTATTTACGTCTACATGGCTAAAATATCGCCACCTTTATTTAAATCCTGCATCGGCTGAAATATCGCTATTTTTATTTACATTTGCTGGCTGAAAAATCGCCACTTTATTCTTTCTTGCATGGATGAAATATCGCCTCTTTATCCATCTTGCACGGCTGAAATACCGTGTCACGCCCCAAATTCGAGGGACATGACCGGCGCCCGACCGGGAAGCCCCAGCCAAGCGGACCTGGGTGCCTTTCCTACCCCACGCGTTACCCTATGTTTTCCTTACTCATTATTTGCAAGAACTAGCCATATAATTAACTTAAAACACCTTTTGCAAAATATAAATACATAGTAGTTAGTGAAGTTATTAATTCGTTGCCCAACAAAAGAAACGGGGATATACATAAGCTTTTACCCACATCCACTGTCTACGGAGCCTCTAAAAGTACAACAGGATAATACAGTAATTGCCAGTAACAAGGCTCCGGCTATACCTTACACAACAGCAAAATAAAACTACGAAAACAAGCGGCCTAAGCCACGCAGGGCCCCGAGGGGAATGGGGCTCACCAAAAAGCTGATGGAAGGCGGAGGGAGAGCTACGAACGGTGGGCTGGAGTACCTGCTACAGATCCACCTACAATCATAACACGAATGTAGCGTCCCCGGCAAAAGGGACGTCAGTACATTTGAATTGTACTGGTATGTATGAACAAACTTTGCCCCAAGTAAACTCGAACCATAAACAAGTAAGCAGTAATAATAGAACGACAATCAAATCCACAAGAAGAGAACAATTAAGCCAAATAGGTATACAACCTTTCCTCCATAAACAAGTATGTAATTGTAATAGAATTAACAATCAAATCCACAACGAGAGAACAATCAAACCAAACAAATTTACAATCTCTCCTGTTTCCCCTTCCACATTTCCTCATCAATAGTTTCACAATTGGTTCAAAATTTCATTTCAATGGCGATTTCGATCGCTTTCCAACATTATTACCTCGGCCACCCTTATCACTACAACCCACACCTTATTACTTCGTGTTGCGGCGCGCAACCCGATCCCACCGAGCAATCACAATTCACAAGCAATACCACAACTAACAAGTCACAAGAATAACAACAACAATTCTCAAGAAATAACAACAATAATTCTCAAGGAGTGACAACAAAAATTTACATGAACTTACAAGGCCATCAATACCATTTCCATGTATTTCACAACTCATATGCATAGATAGGTCACAACGATAACCTTCCACGTTAAGCTACATGTATTGCTACCACAGTTATTCTGAGATACATCAATTCCCATTTCCTTCCATCACTTGTGTCACAATTCTTACCACATAGCACATTCCCAATCACAAACCTGGTTTATTTTCAATTAATTGCATCAATATAGTGAAGTCAAAACCACAATCACTCAACCATACCAACCACAAGAATTTCACACCAATTCACGTAGAAATCACATACCGAGCACTCGAATACCCAAACAAGGGGATTTTACCAAGTTTAAAGTTAGCCATACATACCTGGAGCCGAATTCCTTTTTAATTCTTACTTCAAATTCACCGAAATCTAGCAACGTCACTATAGTGCACGAATTAATACACACAGCTTAGGATTCAAGGTTCACAATCACTACCCGAATATATTTAGGCCATTAACCATTTCTTTGCACAAGCCTTTGCTCCCACCCCATTACTCTCACTAGGTTTTAGGTTATAGAAAGACATGCATGAATGAGTTCGACCCTTATTTTCAAAAACCTATGCATGAGACTCCCCCCCCCAATCTAAAACAGAATTTCAATGGGAAAAGTTAGGAATTTTACTTGTAGGGAAAGGGGTATGAAGATAAGCTTGAATTTTTCCAGCCCGGATAGATTTGAAGAACAAGATTTTGGAGAAGATGAGTTTCTCTCTCAAGACCCTCTCTTCCTCTCTCTTAATTTGATCAGAATGTCGTTAAAATGAGGGGGGTTGGGGTGTTTTATTAAAAGGGGGTCGGGTTTTAAAATTGGGAAAAATAGAAGCCCGGCAAGATCTACGGTCGCATTTTGCGATCGCAGAACTGAAATGCAGTCCGCATATCGGACCGCAGAAATGCCCTCAAAACTCTAAAGGTCTGTTCCAGTATACGGCAAGAAAGCGGTCCGCATATTGATTATGCAGTCGCATAATGGACGCATTTTGAACATCAATTTTGACCAATCTACTGTTTCACTATGCGGCAGGAATGCGGTCCGCATATTGATTATGCGGTCGCATAATGGACCGCATAAATTACAATATCTGAAAACTTGATTCTTTTGATTTTTAAAAGCTTAGTTTACTACAAAGGGTTCGAACCGCGTCGAGCTTCCGAGCCGCGAAGAATTCTACACATTCCTAACACATGTTCGGAGCCGACACCACAAGTTACTAGGTTTTGAGTTCAAAATTTTTATGGGGTCTCACATACCGCCACCCATTCATTTACGTCCTATATCGGTTGAAAGATCGCCACCTTCTGCATTTCATGGGCTAAAAGATCGCCGAATCGTTCGAAGGCGTCATTATTCAGAGGCACCATTTTCATAGCCCGAGAACGCCATGTCATGGCCTGAGGACCCCATTTTTATCTTTTGCATATCATTATTCAAAGGCATCATAGTTCAGAGGCATCATTCTCATAGCCCGAGAACATCATTTCATATCCTGCGAATCCTTTATTATACGCTTCATGTCCCAGGACATCATGGTCTGAGGACGTCATCCTAACCGTCCAAAGACAACATTCATGGTCCAATGGGAACTTGCATCACGTTTAAATTTATGCACAATATATGTTGGTATTATTCATTTTCAGGTACACCGGCTAGCAACGACCGTCTCAGCCGGAGCGATCCCGCTCCAGTTCCCGCAGCCTATCATACTCCGACCATCCTTCTCAACCTGAACATCGCGTCCGTATTTCGAGATCTCCATCGGCATAGTCCGCCAATGGATCCTGAACTACATATGGCCTAATTCCTGTTAGACCAGGGATACGTAGGCAGCTCAGGGATCAGAGCTCGGTCAAAATTCTTCAATCATTTCATTCGGTCAAATTGGCCATCATATCTTTACCCGACAACTCTTTTATCCTTCCCGGGTAAAGAGGGACAGCTGTTAATACCCAATTTTTCCTATATGAATTTTCAAAATAACATATATATGCATAAATAAACATGCCCAAGAGTTTTGGTATTTTTCCTAATTTTTTAAGATTTTAAAATCGATTTATTGCCCATTTTTAGCGGTACAAAATCAGTATTTATTCCCAAATTTATCCTTTTTGTGATTAACTTATTTTATTCTCATATTTATACTATAATATAATTAAGGTAATTTTTGTATATTTTTACGAATTTATTTGGTATTTCTAAAGCTAAATTGCATATAATCGCAATTATAGCCTATTTTATGATTAACAATATTTTGTAATTATAAATTATTTTCAGTATTTTTGGATTAATATTTATATATTATTAATTAGTTAAGTGCTTTTAATTTGGTTTTAAAATTATTATTGCTATTTTATAAAAATAAAAAGTGAAAAATTGGCTATTTAACATCTAGCCCGTCTCTATTTCAATTATAGCCTCATTTCCTTTCAATTCTAAACCTCAATTTAACCCCCAATTCCACTCCAAATCAAAATAAACCAATTCAAATTTTAACCCAACCCCTGACCCGATTTTAAACCCACCCGACTTCCCTTTAAAGCCAGGCCGTTGATCATTTTGATCAACGACAGATATTCTTTCTTTTCTTTTTTAATTCCCTAACCCACCTAACCCTAATACAATCTATCCGATACGCTGCCTTTGAACTCTTCATCTCTCAAACTCTCTCTATCCCACTCCGAAACCCTAATCATCTCCCACATGTTTCTACCATGTTTCCACCGGAATCCATGGCATTTCAAGCCATGAGTGGCTTGTGCTCACTCTCTCTCACCGTTAAACCTAAGCTACTCAAATTTTGGAGGCCCAAATTCAATGGCTCTCTTTAGATCTGTCTCAGATCTATAGATCTATGGCCTCTCCAACCATTATTCCGGCATGCTCGAGCAATATAAGTCTCTTCGACTCAGGATCCGACTTTCCTCAAAACCTTTCTCATTCTAGGGTTTTCTCTGCTTCTAAGCCATCTGAGGTTCTGTACTTGCTTATTTTTTTTTAACTCTGTGACATGCCTAGTCTTTGCTCGACTTTTCAAAGGTTTTTCCCAAATTTCCCTTTTAAAATCGCTCAAATCCCATTTTAGGGTTTCTGAAAAAGGATTTCTTCAAATACCCTTCTGATTCTCCTGTTCTTTCTTTATGGTGCCTTGTACTCGATTCTTTTGTACTCGATTGTTTTCTTTTACCATGTATGAGTTTGCTCTCTTGTCTCTTCTTTATTATGCAAGACTCTTCTATTTTTTGCTCGCATGAGTAATTCGTGTTGATTAATCCTCATGCTTTGCTATATATGTGTTTATGTTTGAGCTCTTTGATTTTGTTCACCTTACTGAGTTCTGTTTATGTTCCTGCTAAGCATGTTTTACCTATTTTGTTTAAATTCGTATCATCTCTTTCTGCTGAAACTTGTTTAAATTCCAAGCTTTCTCAAGCATGACTTTGAATCAGTGTTCTTGCTATTGTGTATGTTTGTCTTTCATAAGTCTTTGAGAAAGGGCTTCTGAGCCTCTCCCAATGTCCTCGTCTTCTCACCTCTGACTCTATTCGAAACCCTAGGTTTTAGGGGGTTTCTTTGACAAGTGGCACTAGGGTTCCACTTTGGGACCCTAGGCTTTCAGACTCGCTATGAGCCTGTAATTGAACTTGAATCTCTTTTACTTGTGACTCTGAGACTTTCAGTGTTAAACTCTTTTTCTATAGTAAATGCCTTTTTTGTTTGATCTATGTGCTTTATATATGAGAAAATTCTTCTTTCAAAAGGTTTTCACCAACCAAGTGATTGATTCTGAAATCCCTTTAATAAGGCTGATGATTTGTCACTGATTTTTTCGATTGAACCCCTTTACCCTACTTGTTATTTACTTGGTCTTTTTGTGAAAAAATCCCATACTTGTGATGTTTTCCTTAAATGCATGATCTTGTGTATTCCTTCTGTAATTCTATACCAATTTTAAATTATTTTTATATTTATGTGACTCTTTCCTTAGTTACTTTAGATTCTCTATGATCACAATTGGATCTGGGATCCTCTTGGTTGATTTTCGAACTGATGCCCTTTTTTTAATTATAAAATACAATGTTATTCCAACTTTGCTCAATTACACACAGTGTATTTGGCCTTGTTTATGCACTATGTGGTTTCTTTGCCCTAATCAACCTTACTGGACTAATTTTTTTTTCTTATTCTGCCTTGACAAAACGTTTGAACTAGACTCCTTAATTAAAGGAATCCAGTTGTCTTAATTGACACTAATTGATTTCTATTTTCATGTTCGTGCACTCTTTGCCTATGTACTCCTTGTTTTCAAAACTATATAAAGACATGTCTTCCCTCTTTACAAACACACTAAGATTCACACGAACAAAAACACTTCCAATTGCATACTTTCTTACACTACCGTTTTGAAATCAACACTCTGCTTTGCTTGAGATCTTGTGGAATCACTTTGTTTGCAACTTGGCTCTCTCAAGACTACTGCTTTCTTACTTGTTTTCCTTTGAAACTGGTATGTTTTTCGTTTAGTTTTCTGCATCATCCCTATGTGTTTACTTTACAGTTCCAGCACTCTTGTTTGCTTTACTGCTCATGTTCAATGACCTATGCTTTGTGTTCTTTCCTTGTATCTGTTTCTATTGTGAATCCCTACCCTTATTCCCTTCTATATGTTAAGTTAAGGGCTTTGGCCTGACAGTATCCAAATTACTGCCCAGGCCATAACCTGATCCACAATGGATCCTAATTCCTAAGTTGGCTAACAGGCTGGTCAGGGGTGTGCCAGCATTCCCATTTGTTGGGCATGGCCACTAGCCTGCCAAGGCTTTCCCTAATTCCCCTATGCTCTCACACTTATTCTTAGACTCTTAAGTTCTGCCCCTCTCTTATGAGCCTTGCTTTGGGACCTTGAGTTCCCTCTGAACTTGGACATCTGAGGGCTGGCATTTCCACACTGCACTATGATCTTAATTCTGCAATGGGTTTGGGGTATAAGCACTGCTCGGAGCCCTTTGAGACTCTTGGGAATTTTGACACATCCCAAATATGAGAAAGGATTTTGGAAATCTAATCTTGGAAGTTGGTTTATCTCATATTGTTGGACTTTGAGTCTGAATTAGGCTGTTTGGATGTAGCTGAAACGTCTGATGTAATGTTATTTTTCTTTTCTGATTCATTTGGGTCTGTAATAATTTGTAATAACAATTGGGGATGGCTACTGGAAAGGGATGGGGTTGAATGCATGCAAAAGGGTAGAAAACTTGCCTATAGGTTATTTATAATTTCTACACTCTGCATTTCTTAAAAATCATGCCTATAAGTTCTACACATCTGCATCATAGAAATTATGCCTTAAGTTTTTCTGAATTCTGCATTTTAGAAATTATGTCTATAAGTCCTGCACTTCTGCATTTTTTGGAAATTATGCCTATAAGTTCTGCATATAGAAATCATGATCTTAGGTTTCTGCACTTGTGCATATACATGCTGTTAGGCAAACAATCATAGATTTAATAAATAACTAACTTCACTCTAGATACCATGTCTATAGGACTCTTGCATTTATGTAATCATTTAAAACTAATTACGCTTAGAAATCATGCCTATAGGAATAATCAACTGAACCAGCTTCATCTATTTCATCTACGAGTCTAAAATCAGTCATAAAGTCGTCAAAATCTGCATATCTTTTATTTATATAACCAGCAACCTTCTCCCTAAAATCAGTACGCTCTATTAGATGGCATGCCTATAGGTCTCACTTAGGCAAACTATTAGCTAATTAATTGCGTCAATTTTGATACACTACATCCAGACAAGGCTAATTCGGACTCCTTATCTGAGAAATATGTGATAAATCAGCCTAGCCTATGCTTTTAATTTAATTCAGACCAAACCAGTATTTGAAGTCATGTTATGTTTGCTTTTTTAAGTGAGGAGGCCTATGTAAGCCTTAATTGCTATTTGTTTTCCCCCTAACTGTTTATGTGTTTTTGCTTGTCGCCTAGACTTTTATCCTTTTGAAACTCTAAAAAGCCCCAACTCCCTTCCCTTTAGGACTAGTGGTCTCAATGCCTCCGGGACTGATAGGATTGTGATAGGTAATATCATGCATTATGTAACGATACTATCCCGCGCTTTAATACCTTAACGGGGCGGGAATGGTAGATATGGATATGATGACCACGTGATAATACCACGTGTATAAATGGTTATCGGGTGTTGTGTGGGGTGATCCATATTAATCATAAACCTAGGACACCCTCCCTTTACTTACTTTCGTCTATCTCTTTTAAATTGTCTGAATCTTTCATAAAATTTTTGCCCTCTTTACCTATCTTCAAGTTTTAACTTATTTGCATTATTGTATGTGAATCCCTCCTATTTGAGCCCTTAATTGCTTACTTGATTATGTGAAGTCACAATTGTAGCATGGCCGGGAACCACACTAGTGGATCTTGGGTGGTACCAAACACCTTCCCCCTGAGATAATTTCAAGCCCTTACCCATTCTCTGGTTCTTCTTTTCTTTTAATTCTCATAGTGTCCTAATGCACTTAATCATTAGATGTCGACTCTTCTAAATCTCAAACCCAAATTCCCAAAAGGAATAGAGTTGTCTGCCCAAATGTCGTAAATCCGATTTTGCCTTTAGAAAAAAAAGGGGCATCGACACTGGTAAATGATTCTAACCTACTTTCTTTCAATTACCCCTTACATTTCATAAGATTTCCACCTAAAATATAGGTTTCATATTAGAAATTGAGGTCAGATTTCAAAACAAATTACATAATCGGGTTCGGGGTTGAATGGGTAATCGGGTTTTGGTTCCTAATTTCAGGTATTGACCAAGTGGGTCCGGGTAGAATTTTGACTTTTGGGGGTGGGGGGGGAATTTAGAAATTCTAAATCTATGCATTGTAATTGATTCCTTTAGAAATATTTGATATTATTGAGTAGATTGTGGTTAGATACGAGTGGTTTGGAGGCGGATTTTAAGGGAAAGGCCCCGGTAAAGCTCTAAATTGACTGCGGAGTTAGGTAAGTGTTGAGCTTAACCTTGACTTGAGGGAATTAGGGATCCTTGTATTATTTGCTATTTGAATTTCATGTGTTGTGGCGTATATGCGAGATGACGAGTGCTTATACACCGCCGAATTACTTGTTTTCCCTTGATTTTCCACTTTCCTTAATTATCTCCTTCCTCTCTTAACTATTATATGCTTTAAATGCCTTCCATGTTTATTTTTTACCTATTAATCAGTGTTCTATTCTGTTAATGATGTTAGATATTTTCATAGTTTCATGATTCCCTGCTATTTGCTTTAATTGACTTACTCACACCTTCTAATTATTATTTACCCATCTTGTTGTGTAGTATAACTTATGAGAATTCCCATACTATAGAAGTTTTCCTTTTAGTTCAGCATTGTATTAATTGATCGTAGAGGTTTTTGTGTTTGAGTTAATGATTTGACTATATTCATTGAGTATTTGGTATTGATATGGTGGGATCCGGTTGCACGCCGTAATATGTAGAATAAGGGTGTATTGATATTGTAGAATAAGGGTGAACTTGTACTGATATGGTGAGATCGGGTTTCATGCCGCGACAGGTAAAATAAGGATGGATTGATACGGTGAAATAAGGGTTAATTATGATATTGATGTTGTTATATGGTGGGATCGGGTTGCGCACCGCAATATATATATATATATATATATATATATATATATATATATATATATATATATATATATATATATATATATATATATATATATATATATATATACATATATTATTTATTGTTGTTGATGTTTCTATTTCCTTGAGCTGTAGTGGTTTTCGGTATTTTCATTTGAAACTTTAAGGATTGGAAATTCTGAACGTCACTGGCTTATTTCTTGAGGTTGAAACTATTATCTTTAGTTAACCGTCTAATCTCGTTCCGTATTTCCTTTTGTGTCTTTATTATATACTGCGTACAAGTGGTAGTATGAGTGACCTGCCTTAGCCTCGTCACTACTTCGTCGAGGTTAGGCTCGACACTTACAGAGTACATGGGGTCGATTGTACTCATACTACTCTCTGCATTTCTTGTGCAGATTTTGTAGTCGGTCCCAACGGCGATTATTAGTTTGCTCGGACTGGACAACTTGTGGAGACTTGAGCTACAGTTGCTCAGTGCCTGCAGCTCCTGGAGTCCCCTTCCTTTTTATTTGGTCGTGTACTTTCTTTTCAGACAATTTTATGTTTATTTTAGACCCTTCGTTTGGCTGTTTTAGCTTCCTCATTTCTACTTTGTATTATTGCAGTTATTTCAGTTCTTTCGCATTAATTAATTTAAACTATTAAAAATGATAAAATATTCTAACGTTGGCTTGCCTAACAAGTGAAATGTTAGGCGCCATCACGGTCCAATGGTGGAAATTTCGGGTTGTGAACATTTGTAAAGGATATTTTCACCCAAAACTTGAGGGTAAGAAAATCTAATTTTAATTTCCTCATGGATCATGAATACCCATTGATTTTTGCATCAAAAACATGGAATTAACGAGTAGAAATTAGGGTTGTGTTCAAAACCTTAAAAACTTTATTTCGTGATTTAGAACCTTGATATTTGGACTCGAAAAGTTATGGATCACCAAGATTTAGGCGTAATTTTAATTTTGAACATGTTGGTCCGAGCTAACTCTTTATTGACATTTTAAATTGTAGTAAAGATTGAAACATTACTGTAACGATCCGACCGGTTTTTTTGAGCTCTAGCTTGTCGTTTAGTGTTTTGAGGCCTTGAGTAGCTTCACTTATGTATTATGACTTGTACATATTGTCCGAAATGAATTTCGGGAAGTTCCGACTTGACTCGGAAGGAAAATTAAGCTAGCTTTTTTTGGTTGTTGTTGTTGTTTGTTGTTGGAAGCTTTAAGTTGGAAGAGTTGACCATGGTTTGAATTAATAAACGACCTCAGAATCTGGATTTGAAGTTCCACTAAGTTCGTGTGATAATTTTGGACTTGAGCGTATGTTTGGGTTGAGTATCGGGTGGTCCGGGGGCATTTCTGCGCTTATTGTGAAAAGTTGACATTTTGAAATTTTTTGAATTTCCTAAGTTTGATTTTAAATGTGATTTGATGTTGTTGATGTCGGTTTGGGATTCCGATCCTTAGAATAGATTCGTATTATGATTTGTGACTTGTACGTAAAGTTTGGCGTCGTTTCAGAATGTTTAGATATGATTCAGACACATTCATCGAAGTTTGAATGTTTGAAATGTGAAAGATGGATTTTGATCGCTGATTCATGAGGATGTTATTCATGGAGTTTTGAGCCTTTTTAAAAGTTCGGAAAAGGTACTAAAACTTGTTGGTGTGATTGGACAGGGTCCTGGCAGCCTTCGATGAGTTTTAGGGTAGTTTCACATCATTTGTCTATGTTTTTCTGTTGTTGTTGATGGTTCTGGTTTTGTTCATCACGAACGCGTAAGAGGTGCTCGCGTTCGCGAAGAAGGATTTGAGCTGGAGGATTTTGTTAATCGCGTTCGTGATGAAGTCCCACGTTCGCGATAAAGTCCCGCGTTCGCAAAGGTTTGGACGGATGTGCATCGCGTTCGCGACAGAGGATCGTGTTCATGTTGGGGAAAAATCCGGACCTGGAAGCTTGGCTTTCGCGTTCGCAGTGGAGAGGTCGCATCCGCAAAGAGATGGACTGGTGAAGCATCGAATTCGCGAGCCTTGTCTTGTGTTTACAAAGAGGAGTTTGGAGCTGGAGTAGGTTTCTCTTTGCGAACGTGGGGGTCAGGTCGCATGTCGGGCCTGGGCAGAGTAGTTTTAATTTGGGAGTTGGCTCACTTTTCTCTCATTTTCACTTGAGTGGCCCCTTTTGGGGAGCTATTTTGAGGAGGTGATTTTGGACTCTACATGTGTTCAATTCAGCAACCTAGGGGCTAGGGTATGAGAGTACATCTAAATGTGATTTTGATGTTTCTTGTGAAAGTTAGAACTTGAAAAACTTAAAAGAGTTCATAAGCTAGTTTAGATCTTGATTCTTTTTTGTAATAGTTACATGCATTTTTTGACTACTTGGACAAGTTCGCATAGGGAATATGAACTACTCGAGATGGTTTGGAGGGATCCCGAAGGGCTTGTATGAGTTTTGGGGTAATTTTGCAGCATTTTGGAGCAAATTGCACAAGCAAACTTTCTGATGCACAGTAGTGCATTGCGATCACGATATTATGACTTGGGATTGCAAAGAAGAAATTAGGAAGGGGAAATTTGTTCATTGTGGTTGCAATGGAGCTCTTCGTGATAGCAAAGGGTAGTTTCCAGCTTGTGCATGCCTCTGGTTGCAATCATGAAAAGCAAATTTGCCGAGAATTGTTCACTTTCATCATTTTTGAGTTTTGGACAGCGGACAAAGGTAATTTTGGAGGAGATTTTCACCAAAACTTGATGGTTAGTAAATGTAACTTTAGCTTGATCATAATATTGAATCCTATTGATTTTTTATTTAATAATGAATTAAAGAGTAAAAATTATGGTTTTTTTCATACTTAAAAAAAATAAATTATATTTATGGTTTTGAACTCCGTGTTGGAGTCAAATTTTGAATATATATATATATATATATATATATATATATATATATATATATATATATATATATATATATATATATATA
>MU691272.1:97171-207355 GCA_026770625.1 Nicotiana glauca
ATTTTATTATTTTTTATTTTTATATATATTTAAATTTAAAAATAATAACCAATAACTAATTATAAACTAAATAATTAACTATGCCATGTGGTATTTTTTTATGTTGCCACTTGGCTTAAGGAGATGGCATTTTCCTCTCCTTTTAATAATATATAGATAGATATAGCTTTTTTTTAATTATTATTTTCATTTTTGTTGATATTTAAATTTAAATATAATAACTAATAACTAATTATTAACTAAAAACTAATTAGTAACTAATTATGCCATGTGACTTTTTTTTTATGTTGTCACTTGGCTTAAGGAGAGGGCTTTATCCTCTCCTTTTAATAATATATAGATATAGATATAGATTTTATTATTTTTTATTTTTATATATATTTAAATTTAAAAATAATAACCAATAACTAATTATAAACTAAATAATTAACTATGCCATGTGACACTTTTTTATTTTACTACTTGGCTTAAGGAGAGGGCTTTTTCCTCTCCTTTTAATAATATATAGACATAGATTTAAAAAATTCAATTTGAAACTACTCCCACCCAATTTTAATGGGTAGTTATTTTTTTATATTTAATTATAAGATATCTATATTTATTAATCCAAATAAAGTAACCAATTAATATATATATATATATATATATGTGTGTGTGTGTGTGTGTGTGTGTGTGTGTGTGTGTGTGTGTGTGTGTTAGTTTTTATTTTATTTTATTATTTTATTATTTTTATATATATTTAAATTTAAAAACAATAACCAATAACTAATTATAAACTAAATAACTAACTATGCCATGTGGCACTTTTTTATTTTGCCACTTGGCTTAAGGAGAGGGCTTTTTCCTCTCCTTTTAATAATATATAGATATAGATTTAAATTTAAAAATAATAACCAATAACTAATTATAAACTAAATAACTAACTATGTCATGTGGCACTTTTTTATTTTGCCACTTGGCTTAAGGAGAGGGCTTTTTCCTCTCCTTTTAATAATATATAGATATAGATATAGATTCGAATGGGTAGTTATTTTTTATATATTTATATTTTCGATTATATATATATATATATATATATATATGGTAGTTTTTTATTTTTTATTATTTTCATTTTTATAGAACTAATTATCAACTAAAAAATTAATTAGTAACTAATTATGCCATGTGACTTTTTTTTATGATGCCACTTGGTTTAAGGAGAGGGCTTTATCCTTTCCTTTTAATAATATATAGATATCACGACTATTTATCACTATTTTCGGGAAAAAAAATTTGGAGTATTTTATGAGTTTTATGTCTTAGTTCACAATCCAATAAATGATAATGGAATAATAGGGAAAAGGTTCTGTTTCTAGCGTAGGTCAACCATAATTCTCTGCAGACAAATTGGTAAATTTAGGGGGGAAAGAAAAAGAGCACCAACTGGTGTGTTATTAACGTTAATCAAGTTTCGATGAATGAGAAAAATGGTCTATTATGTTTGCAGTAGATTCAAAATAGTGCCTTGTTTAATCTAATATTCTCTCTATAAATCTTATCGTATCTGAAAGTTTGATATTCTCAAAGACGTCATTTCATTAACAGATATATTCAGTTTGAGCTTTAGCAGTCGAAATTGAGGAAGATGACAAGCCTGATTCCGAGCGCAATGTCTTCGAGGACAAAAGTTAAAGCAATGATAAAGAACAAGTAAAGTTATTTAATTGAGAGCAAAAGTAAAATACAACATATGAATGCAAATATTCTTAAAAGTAATATGGTTGTTGAGCCTACTCTTTATAGCTTTACCTAAGAAAACAAGATCCTAGGATCAAGCTATTCTTAAATGATAATAAAAGAGCCATTAATGAGCATGTAACGTTAGGCTATGAATGCAAATATTTTCTGTGAGGGTCACTCATTTAATGTTACAGAATATTCTCCGATTGAATGCTATCCGATGGCAAGTACTTGATCTTCTCCCGTTGACCAAGCTCCCCTAGGGATTTACCCGATGTCGGTTGAATTTGTTGTATCTGGTATTGGTCATTACTTGACTTGATTTTTATCTATTTTCGGTTCCACGTGTCATGCTACCATTTGACCATTTATTATGAACCAGTTTTACCCCACACAAATTGTCTCTCTGCTTTCCGTTGATATATCTTTGTGTTATCTGGAAGTTGGTGAAGAGTCCTTTCTTAGCATGAAAGTTTCTGAGCAGTCTCTTACACTTGAAACGACACATGTCTTCTCGCATTTAATACCCCGAAAATGTGTTGCCCTATAATTCAACAAATATTTTCGTCCATTTTTGAGGCAATCACAATCACAATTTTTGCCATCTATAACTTCACTTCTACTCATTATTTTACTTCTTTACTTCCAAAGTTTTCATAAGTCTTTCTTCTTCTCTACACTCGCTCTACATTTGCTTAGAAAATTTTCCTTCTTCTCCAACTCTCTTAACAAAAAGTTTTACAAGCCCTTTATTATAATGGCTTCTTTCACTGTACTATTCGAAAACTCTAGTCTTCTCTTCGGTGGAGGCCCAAAGAAATACAAGGACAAGGAAGCTGATGTCATTTCTGAACCTCCCACTATAAGCACTATCATACCAAAATATCCCAGTACTGCTAGTGACTTCCAAGAGAATGCCACTTATGCGTCTTCATGGACTTAGGCTGTTAGTAGGTATCCCTCCTCCATTCGTCCTTCTAGTATTCCCATTGTGAAGGAGGACTGAAAGTGCCCCAATCTTGAGATCCTTGCCTCGGATATGATAGAACGGGTTACCTTCACCAAGAAGGGTTTTACATATGTCTATACGTATCCTTTTACCTTAGGTTCATTCTCCCTAGGGTCGAATGAAGGGCTCGACCCTATTATTTTTGGAGATTTGACATCGGTACCACATCTGCTTAGCAGGCCCATCAGTATGGCAAACGGTGGCTTGCCTTCACCAGTTATGCACAGCGACCGGGAAAACCCTATCCCTTGTACACATGATGAATATTTACCCTCCTAAAATTTTCTGTGAGGGAGTAATAAACTTCAGCAAATATGACCACCATTCTCTTCTCACCAGCATGGATGATGACAATGATCGCAGGTGGATGGAGCAATTCGTCATCACCGCTACCAGGGACATCATCCTGGCCACAACTCCTTTTTTTCCTGAGTCATGGAATCATTTTCGTAAGTTTTTGATATATTCATTTCCTTCCTTCGTGAAATGATTATTTTCCGTTGTTGCTAATCTTCTTGTTTCGTTTATTCCAGCTACCCGATGAGAACCACCATAGGTTCAAGGCCTGGACCAGTGGGTTCAAAAAATTCTGGAAATCACAACACCAGAATTTCGTCCGTGGAAGGAAATGGCCCTTGAATACGAGTGGAAGGCCAAAAATCATGGAAAACGGAGTCCTTCTTTCTTTCATATATGTACAAACATAGGTAACATCATGAAACCGTTGCTAACTTCATTTTTAACCTGATTCAGGACTTCCGCAAGGTTCTATCACCTGTCGCGAGGTCGACGTTTTAGCTGACGCCGAAGAGGTTCTTCCTCTGTTGGGACTCAAAATAAGAAAATAAGGAAAATAATGATCGAGCCAGCCATAATGGTTGTTGTGGATGATCGTGAAACCAATGATGAAGTGGCTTCTCTTCAAAGGAGAAAATATATTCATCAGTTCAACAGGATACTCAGCTGGGAGAGCTTCAATACCAGACCCCAGAAGAGAAACCCAAGTACTTTGGGGCAAGATAGACCTGGTGAATAATGTCGATTCTCACTTACTAGTCCCCATTGCTGTCTCTAGCCCAAGGAGTTCGGAACCTGGGCCTCTTCTGCCTTCGACCACCAAGAAAATAATAATCAGCACTACCCTGCCACAGCTGCAACTCATCCTTCCACACCAATAATTTCACGCCCCTCGACACCAGCTGCTCCTTCCCCACAAGCACCAATTGCATCTCCTCCAACAAATGATCGAGAAGGGGTGCTTCTCCTCCTCGATCTCTCGACCATGCGAATTTGGGGCAAATTATTCACCCCCTTCCCAGATCCTCGAGACAGGAGAATCGCTACTCTTTCGATTTCGAAGGAGTGCTATCTTTTTGTCCAAGCCGGTGGAGCTTGAGAACTACCTAAAGCCGCTGGCTTCAGAAAAAGATTGGAAGAAACTGCTCCCTTTCGGGAGAGTGTTTGTTAAACAATGGCACGAAAAACGCGAAAATGGTACCTTACTTGTTTTCTTATAACTTCTTTTCCATTTACCTGCTTCAAAGGAAATACTAACTTTGATATTCTTTTTTTACAAGCCAACTTTCTCATTTTCGAAAACCTGCAAAGATTGATCCTGATAAGCAAGGACTCGCTTTCGAGCGGGATTAACTATTGACCGAAAGGAACCAACTTGTTGTGCGCCTCCCGGTGTTGGAGGAAAAAGCTGCTCAGATAGGCGAGCTTGAGGCCCAGTTGCATCATAGCGAACAAGGTAAAATGGCCCACATCGAAGAAGCCACTCACCTACACGAATAACTTCAATAGGCTAAGGCTAAGTTGGTTGAGCTCTATGATGCTATGCTTGCTGCTGTCGAGCGTGAGTCTACCTTCGAGGAGCAAATAAATAATTTGAATGTAGGCTTAAGCTCCAAAACCGAGCAGGCTAATGATGCTGAGGAGAAGAGGGCCACAATGGAGAAGGGCTCAAGAGGATCATGGATCAAAACCAGATTCACTCAACTACAAATGTTGAGCTTGATTCTCGCCTTAATGCCATGAGATCCGAAAGGGACGGCCTTCAAGCCAAAATTGATAGGCTACAAGTAAAGCTTCAAGACCAAAAGGATTCCCTCATTTTTTAGAAGACTTATGCTATATATTATTTGAGGCAAAAAACCTTGGGAGAGTGCAAAGTGGGCATCGCTAATATAGATAATTGTATTGCCCAGGCCCGAGAACTGGAGTTGTTTGCTCATGAACGCCCTCTAGCTTGGCCGCTGCAACTGACTCCTCGAGTACTGGTTATGAGTATTCGGGGATGGAAGGGGATATTGAGGAAGATGAAGATGAAAGCCCCAAACAAGTAGCTTATCCACCTTCCTCCACGGGGGGAAAGGCAGATCCCTCTCTCTCTTTGGGTTCCAACGGCAATGATGCCTAGTTTTTTTTTGTTTCTATTCTTCTCTTTTTTTGTACTTTGTAATTATTCCAAACTTTTCACCGAGTTGGGCACTTTGATAAATAAAGAAAGAATTTTTGCTTAAGTGTTGTGCAAAATATATTTCTTTTGTGTTTAACTGATTAAAGCATAAGGTATATTTTCATTCGAAAGATTTTGATTAAATTCTTCCGCAATCAACCCTTTACTATGATGATTTCATAAGAGAGGGTCCTCTTATATTTACGGTGCTCTTGAAGAGGACGTCTCCTATTTATTCTAGCACAAGCATTTGAAGTTTTTATTAACTTTCAAATAATAAAATTAACTCATCATTTAAACAAGAAATAAGATAAAAATAAAAGGACATTATTTTATTCCTTCTATTTTTAAAACTACATAAGCACTCATTTGCTATAGTAAAAGCTGCCAATACATATGGCTAACTTGTACCACTTATTTCGAATGGGATGGTCATGTAGTCCCCCTAATGAGACATTATTGTTCCCGGTTCTAGCAGCCCCCGATTTTTATGAAATTCTTGTTGCCGTATCTTATATTATTCCCCCAGTGTTTGAATGCGAAGTATGCGAACTGGAACACTAGAAGTCTTGCTTCATCGGTGAAAATAATTTGTAAAAGTTTAAATAATCCTTTTTCAGTGATGGAAGGCAAAGCTTGCCACCGAGCCAAGGATTATTTAACCTTCACATAGACATTCACCATCGATGTGAAATTTTTTGACTTGATATTTAAAGATCATTCCTTTGCCAATGTCACTCCCTTGCGTAATATGCTTTTTGTTGCTACCTCGTTAAAAACCTTGCTAAAAAAACTTGATTGGGACAAAAATTGGAAGAAACAAAAATTGGACAAAGGAAAAATGAGTGTAGCACATAATTTCAATATTGATAGGATCCATCAGCAGTAATACTTTTTGAGGTGGGTCACATTTCAATTGTTGCACAATTCGACTCCATCTTGATTTTTCAACTCGTACGACCCTTTACCGGTGATATCTAAAACCCGGTAAGGGCCTTCCCATGTTGGTCCTAGCTTCCTCACGTTAACTTCCCGAGTGTTCTGAGTCACTTTTCACAAAACCAAGTCTCCTACTTTGAATTAATAGAGATTGGTCCTGCGATTATAATATCTTTCCATCCTTTGATTCTAAGCCACCATCCTTACGTACGCCAAGTCCCTGGTTCATCTAGCAAGTCCAGCCTCACCAGCAACACTTCATTGTTTGCTTCTTCATTTGATTGGAAAACCTTACAGTTGGTTCACTTACTTCCACCAGTATCAGAGCTTCCGCGCCACATACGATAGTGAAAGGTGTTTATCTGGTGCTCGACTTCGCCATTGTCCAGTATGCACATAGTACACCCGGTAGCTCTTTGGGCCATTTGCATTTAGCAACTTCTAGCTTCTTTTAAGGTTCTTGATAATCACCTTATATTTTGATTCCACTTGTCCTTTAGATAGGGTCAGATTCATTTATTCAGCACAACTATTATTCAAGGATTTATCATCGGTTAGAGTTGATCTTATTCGTGTTCTGATATATTCTGTGTGTTACTCTTCTATGCTATGATGGGTTGTGAGACTGTTGAATATTTTACCAACATGATGCAGTTTTATTTGGGCCTTAAGGTAAAATCCAAGCGAGACAACTCTTGGGGTGTTAAATGGTGGATTATGCCTTGGTTGTGGTCTTTCTATCCGTGGTATATTGAGTTATCCGCTTCTTGATGGTTATGGTCATATTCTTGGAATGATTTCTATTAGTACACAAGTGGTTGTGATTGTGAGCATCATGGCTCGGGGTATTCTTTGTGGACCTTTGTTCGGATTGGTCACGCATCGCATCAGAGTTATGTTGGGATACAATACTTTGTGCTTATTTCATGTGTTTTATTTCTCCTTTTTGTGATGGGTTCATAGCATTGCTCTTTCTGGTGACATTTTTTGAGCTTGCAAGAACTTCTCTCATTTGATTGTCTTTCCATCATTGAGTACATTCGAGTTGTTGCCCTTTTTGGTGCACGGATGGCACAATATGTGGCTCGATGTAGTGCCGGTGTGGCGTATCGGTCGAGCAGCTTGCATTGGATGAGATGAGGTTATTGGACTTGTAATGACTCACATCGAATTTGATTAAGGTAGGTTTGGAAAAATTATGTTACTAGACAGCTTAGAATTTCGTTATGGTTCTGGTCGAGCGAAAAAGCTCCATGAATTGTTGATAGAATGAGTGGTACGAGTTTCTGCGTGTTACTTTCATTACTGGTAGTGTACGAAGGTTTAGGACAAGGTTTATTTTATATGAGGTTTGTTACAAGTATTGCATTTTTTATTAAGCAGCTATTGTAGTCAGACATTATTGTTATGGGCGTCAGAGTTATGCGGTATATCATGTCATTATATCTTGGGTTATGGTTATGGCTTGATACAGCTTGTTCAGACTTATACAGCGCATGGATGCGATATTCAGTTCTTATGTTGAATTTTGGAAGTTGGGATTAGGTTCTAAGATTTATGGACTAAGTTTGAAAAAAGGATATTCAGTTAGATTCTGTTGTCGGAATTAAATAGATTAAGAGTGACAAGGGATCACCCATGGGTATGTGTATGGTGAGGTTATATAGTGATTTGATGGCTTCGGAATGACTCTTGGCACGTTCGAGAACAAACGTATATTTAAGTGAGGGAAAATGTAAACTACCTAACTAGTTTTTTTGAGCATTTGTATTCAATTTGGTAGTTTGAGGTCATGAGAAGCTTCACATGGTGTATTAGGACTTGCATGTATCGCCGATTTTGGTTTTCGAGTGGTTCGGGATCGATATGGTGGAATGATTTATATTTTAGTAAAAGAGTAAAGCGAGTTTGACTTTTGGATATTCGACTTCAAATTAGAGTTTTGATGGTTCTGTTAGGTTTTTATAGTAATTTTAAACTTGGACGTATTTCCAGATCCTCATTTGGATGTTTCAAGAAGATTTCGGCTCTAATTGTCGAAGGTTGGCAATTGAAGGTTTGGAGCAGGCAACAGGGCAATCATCTGCCAGCTTCACAGTGAGGGTTACTTCCGAATGCCTTGCTCGGTAACTTTGGCACAGATGACCATTCTAAGTTGTTGAACTTTCAGTCACCTACATTTGCTGCACCACCTCTCCATTTCAACAAAGTGAATCAATTAAATCAGCAAGATAGGCAAATCCAGAAGCCTTCTTTTGGGTGGCCTTAGCACCAGAAATTGTTACACTCTACAGTAGGCCTACATCAGCTGCAGCCTCAGCCTCATCAGCCAGTGCAACAACAACAACAATTGACCATGAATTCACTATCTGTAAATCATGGTGTGGCCTCAAGCCAGACTCCAGATCAAAGTTTACATCAAACAGCAATGCGCTCTCAGCTTCAGCAGCAACAACTACAAACTGCTAATAGCCTAGCAAAGCAAAATGGTCCCGGCAATAGAAATTCTTGTACATCCTTGCCCACTTCAACAGCAAGTTGAACAGCATTAATCTAATCTCTTGTATAAATCCCAGCAGCAATAGACGGTATTGAAACAAGATCCACTAGAAATGTTGAGGCAAAACTTAATGAGGAAGCCACAAGAAAAGCCATCATCACAGCAAAACCTTCTCGAGCAGCAGCTGCAACTACAGTGTCTTCAGATACTGCAACAGCAGCCTCAGCTGTTATCACCTCTAAACTCTAGCTTGGAACCACAGTTTCACCAGCAACAGAACTTGACATGAAGTGCATAGCACGTTGAGGATATCATGATCTGTACATATATCGCCAATACAATGCATAATAGCTTAGTTCTATTGCTCCTTTCTTGAGTATTTACTCATTATTTAATTGACGCGACGATCCAATAATTCTTATAGTAAGATGTAAATCTCACTGTTTCTATCAGATGAGGTAGAAAAGCAGTTCATGTAAGTTTATAATTTAGATCAAATAGGTATCAATCTTTTAGTAAGTCTGGCACAACCGCACAACAACATGTACATGTTTATGCATATGCAAAAGAATGTCTGTCGATATTTTAGTGCCTCAAACATTTTACCTAATAATGTAACCTTTAAAGTAAGCGACAATTATTACATAAAAGATTTCCTCTCGACCCTGCTATTACCTAGCACCTACTCAAGAAGATGCCGGTTACTTGGATAAAAGGTTTGCAAACTCTTATAATTAAATTGCTTGATTTCGTGTAAAACTACAAACAAATAATTTGCCATCAATGAACTTCTGTCACCGTTTGTCAAGATATAAGATCCAAAGATAATTTATTGATCACCGAAACCTTCCATGATGCCTTTTCTTAGTTATATTGTGTACTTGTCACAACGCAAAACGATTAAAAAAAAACAGTTATCTACCCATACTATTCATTAACAAATCGGTTAAATAATTAACTTTTTAAAAACGGATCAAATATGAATAAGAACCATATTATTTGATAGATAACTAATACGTAAGTTTTAACTTTGGCCGACTAAAGAAACCATGGATAATATGAATATCCATATTATTCGCCAGTTAACCCGTTTTTTATCCATATTAAATGTGAGTCGGATAGAATAAGTTGTCCATTTTTGCATTACTCGTTTTCGACCTGCCTATATCCAACCCAACCCGCCCGTTTACCACCCCTACTCATGACCAATGATCAGAAAAATTCTAATGCATAAAAATTTAATTTATGGTCAGAAATCAATTTCCCTTTTTGGCAATGTCTTGATTCTTCCATGGGAATATCTGCAAACAAAAAATAGAAAGATATGTGCGATCTTTTCCCTTAATAAATAGGGTTCTAAACCCTGAATAAAAGAAGAGGGGAAGAAAAGACCACATATACTTAGATTTGAACACTGCATCACTTGGTTGCAGAATGCTGTTCAAAAATTAGATACTACATTTGGCACTAATCATTTTTTCAATACACACTTAACACTAACTTGCAAAAACTCTACTCCACAATGTGAAGGTAACTTTCTCTCGCACCCTGAACGTCCATTGGAACTTTTGGTATGGGAATGAATGGCTCAATTGATCTATGAAAGCACAGCCATTACATCAGATGCCCTCAGTGCAATGTACTCAGAACCATCAGCACCTTTGAATTCATTGCCAGCATATTTGGAGTATAGAACTGTATTTCCTGTGGATACTGATAGTGGTTTCCGGTTCCCTTGCTCGTCAAGTGGACCAGGACCTATAGCTATAACCTGAAAATTAAATTCGGAAAGTGTTCAGAACAACTCTCAACTAAAACAAGAATCACGGGCACAAGGATGTAAGTATAGATCATTGTAGCAAATTACTAGGTGAATCTTTTACCGTGCCAATGGAAGGCTTCTCCTTGGATGCCTCAGTTAATAATAAGCCTCCAGCAGTTTTTTCCTCGGCCTCGGCGACCTGAGCAAGCAAACATAGTTAGCAATCTTACATCATCTAAAGGCTGCAGGAAATGAGAATGCTTGAAGACTTGAAGTAAAATCTCCAGGGAAAGAGCATGAGGACTAACCTTTATTAGAACTCTGTCATTCAAGGGCTGCAGATCCTTGATTTCATCTGTCTCGAGAATACCAACAATGTCATCCTCCTTCAAAATGAGGTGATTTGATCCATTGAACTCCACCTCTGTTCCCGCATATTTTGAGTAAACGACTTGGTTGCCAGACTACACACAGTAAGATTGCTTGAGAAAACTGTCAATCATGGATAGAAGCCAAAATTGAGCATATTACTCAATCATGATTATTACCTTTACACTAATGTCCACCTGATTCTTCCCAACTGAACGACCCTCCCCAACAGCAACAACCTCACCTCCTTGAGGTTTCGACTGTGCTGTTGTTGGAAGTAGGATACCACCTACAGTCTTTTCCTCTACAGTCTTAATCTTCACCAAAACTCTATCACCCAAAGGCTTAAGAGAAGTGTACTGCAAGAACAGCAGCAACATGTCAGCAAGATCCAGAATTAAAATCCTAAATATAACCATTGGAATAGCTTAAACGACCACATCCAGTGAACCAATAATTGCCTTGATATAATTATTACTTGCAACTTAGAGAATTACAGTTTCCTTAACAAAATTAAGGATGGATATGATAGTACGATAACTGTGCAGAGAAACAAACACCCAATTTAGGATGAGATCCGTCTACATTTGATATGGATAAAAGGATAAACACAGCGAAACGGGAAAAAAATCAAGAACACACTGGCTGATCAAACCTAATTCCAAATGAAATCATCTTTGGACTTCAAATATGTTCATTCAAAACAACTACCAATTCGGACAACAGACATCTAAATTAGCAAAGAAAGCACAGTTCTTTCCTCATACTTCCACAAAGACCAGAAAGCACCAAACATACACAATAGCCGATAAACCAAATTAAACATGTCACACAATTTTACCAGGCACACCAGACACTTTGTCAAACAGAGCATTTAGCAGAAAGCACTAAGTACTTTCCATAAGTATCACGAAAACTCACAACAACGACAACTATAAGTTTAATCCAAAACTGGACACTAACTTTATATAAGAATTAAGGATGTCATTTGTATTTATTGAGAATAAATAAGATAATCAACATTCATCTTGAGAGCAACAAATGTTCTGCAACAATGGATTTTAATATCTGACAGTGGATATGTAACTTAGAAACCAATTCAAAGAGTAGCGGATATACCAAGCAAACTACTTCTGCCTAGTTATTCTGCTACACTTTTGTATGACACAAATAGACAACGGTAGGCTAAAAAGTCAACCTTTTCTTAGTAGACACAAATCTCAACACATCTTCTGAGCAGGCCGATGATTTTTATACTTATTGAGAATGAATAAGATAACAGACATTGGAGTTAACAGCAACAAATGTTCAGCAAAAACATGGACTTTAAATTTGACATGGTAACTCAGAAACCAATTTGGAGAATAGTGGAAGTACCAGGCAATCCGCCTGGCTATCTGCTACATTTTTATATGATACCATTACTTGATCAAAGAGTCCAACACCTTTTCTTCACTATATGTTATCAGGAGTTTAAGCTTTATGCACTGATGGTGTAAAAATTCTTTCAATGATGTGGCAGGTAAATCTATCCGCTTTGCATTTATCACTAACCTAAGATAAATGGTAAGTTACCTGCCATAATAGGTTAATTATGTGCAACAATCCATTCCACTAAATTGAATCTTATTCTCAATTATTATAAAAAAAAAATTTAAGTATGTAAATATTACTATTAATAAGAAATCACTATCTGATTGGAAAAAAAATAGATGCATCAAATCTAGTACACAGAATACTATCAGAATAAACAAAGTATAAAATAATATATTTCAAGAATGGTGGAAAAAAAGAGAGAAGAAAGAAAATTTACATACTTTGGGGGCTACAACAGTAGCAGCCTTGATAATAAGTCCACGAAAGGACCTGCTATTCTGCTTTAAAGATGCGACATTTACAGTAGTTGTGGACCTAAGCCCTTCAAAGGATGCAAAACCCTTGACAGAAATGGATGATGCAGTTAGCTGAGTTGTTGCCATTCCTTTCTGAGCTGAATTGAAACAATTTATATATGCTGAGCAACCAGAAGCGAAAGAGTAAAGTAAGGAGAAATCAAGAATTTGAATGGATGATAATGAAGGGAGTACCTGCGATAGGAAGGAATTAGGAGTGATGGCAATGAAGAAATGGATCTTCTACTAGGGAGTGAGGAGCGGGTGAGGACTGAGATGTGTGGTGACGTTGTAGAAATGGAGGAGATTGTGGATAACGAAACCCTAGAAGTTGCTAGAGGGGATTTGAGAGGGGGTTTTGTGCAGATAAGATGATTCCAAAACTTCTCCAAGAACTCTCCAGGCTCGTTTGGTATAAGGGACCATTAACCTTTTGATTAAATTTGACATGACTTTATCTCACCTTTGGTTGGGATGAAATCCAGTATAACTAATTAGTTATTCCGGGATTGTAGATTATTTTTATTCCTTTCAGAGGGTGGGATAACAATCATGGATAACGAATCACGTGATAATTAATCATGAGATAACTTGTTTCCCAATCAAACGAGCCTTATGTATATGTGAACTAGTGAGGTTATGTTCGGGCTAAGCCTAGGCACAATGACATCGATGAATGTTCTGCACATACAAGATTAGCAAGTTTCTTTATTTGGTATTGTTAGTTATTTTTGATAGTTTTTAAAGCTTATGGGTATAAGTCACATGTCACGACCCGGAATTCCAACATTCGGGATCGTGATGACGCCTAACATTTCACTTGCTATGCAAGCCAAAGTTAGTAAATATATAAAGCCAATTCTTTTAAATTTCACTAAGTAAAGTCCATTAAGCAAAAATTAAACTAAAACTGAGTGCGGAATAGCATAAAAGCCCATAACATCTAATACAATCTAGATTTGGAGTCACAA
Source organism: Nicotiana glauca (assembly GCA_026770625.1). Taxonomy (NCBI): domain Eukaryota; kingdom Viridiplantae; phylum Streptophyta; class Magnoliopsida; order Solanales; family Solanaceae; genus Nicotiana; species Nicotiana glauca. The sequence goes on from MU691272.1 coordinate 110,794, forward strand.
TTCACGAGCTTCTAGAATTATCTACAAATAGAATCTGAAAGAAATACAACTATCTTGAATGAAAAGAAATAGTAAAATAGGGGAAATAAAAGGGGACTTCAAGGTCTGCGCACGCCAGCAGATGTACCTCGAGTCTCCAATGAGCAAATCCGAGCTACTGCGCCTCACAAATAGCTGGGCCAGCACCAAAGTCTGCACAAGAAGTGCAGAGTGTAGTATGAGTACAACCGACCCCATGTACTCCATAAAGTATCGAGCCTAACCTCGACGAGGTAGTGATGAGGCTATGACAAGACACTGTACACTCTAGGTTAGCTGGTAGGAATAAGACACATGAGGGCCACGACCACCTGTAGCACTGTGGGATGCCTGAAGTGCTGAATGAAACAGCCTGGGAGGATGACCTATACTAAAAGTACCCATGCCTCCAATTGAAGCACCACTGAACCCGCCGGAATGACGAGACCTCTTCTCGGTCCCCTAACCTCCCCTATGCAAGAACTATATCGACTCGCCTGGCGACACTGGCAGCTGTCTGAAAAGAAATCTCACTCCTGGTCTCCTTGGCCATCTGTAAATTAATAGGCGGAGCGAGTCCCTCAATAAACCTCCTCACCCTCTCTCGCTCTCTCTCGGTAGGAAGCAAAATAATAGCATTACGCGGGACAAATCCACATAACGGTTCTCATACTGAGTGACTGACATACTACCCTGCTGGAGACGCTCAAACTGCTTGCAATAATCCTCTCTCAGTGTGACAGGAAGGAACTTCTCAAGAAACATCTGAGAGAACTAGTCCCAAGTAAGAGCAGGCGACCTAGCTGGTCTTGTTGATACAAAAAATTTCCACCATCTTTTGGCGGAACCCATCATCTGAAACACCGCAAAATTGACCCCATTGGTCTCAACTATACCCATGTTCTGCAGCACCTCATGGCAGCAGTCAAGATAATCCAGTGGGTCTTCAGAAGGTGCACCACTAAAGTGAACTGGAAAGAGCTTGGTTAATTTGTCCAATCTTAATGAACTCTTAGAAAACATGGCAGGTTCATCACCCCGCCTGTGCCGTAACAACCGGTTAAACTACTCTAACTAGTTGGGCTGCCGAAGTCTGATAGTGAGGAGCCATCTGCTCCACAGTGTGAATAGCGTGAGTCTATGCTCCTCCCCTAGCCTGAGATACGGCTGGTGCCATAGGGAATGTACCAGCCAGGGCCACACTCTCCAAAAGGCCCACTAAACGGACTAGAGCGTCCTAAAGCACTAAGATAGCAATGAACCCCTTTAGGACCTGAGATGGTCCAACATGCACAGTCTGGGCTGGAACCTCCTCATTAAACTCCAGCTGAGGATCCACTGTTGTTGTTGTTGCTGATGCTCGAACTCGGGGCTGATCTCTGGCCTTGCCTCAGCCTTTGGCGCGACCTCGGCCTCGACTTCTACCTCTAGTAGGAGCTACCACTGGGGGCTCCGGGTGTTGTCTAGCAGAAGATGTAGTACGTGTTCTCTCCATCTACGAGGGAAACAAGAGTAGAAGAGTTCAATTAGATGTGAGAGAATAAAATTGCATGACAGAGAAGAATAGAAATGAAATTTTTTCCTAAACTTCATAGACTCTGGAAGATAAGTTCATACGTCTCTGTACCGATCCTCCAGACTCTACTAAGCCTACTCGTGACTTGTAAGACCTAGGCAACCTAGTGCTGTGATACTAACTTGTCACGACTTGGAATTCCCACCTTCAGGATCGTGATGGCGCCTAACATTTCACTTGCTAGGCAAGCCAACGTTAGTGAATATTTAAGCTAATTCTAGTCAATTTCAATAAGTAAAGTAAATTAAACCAAAATGAAACTAAAACTGAGTGAGGAATAACATAAAAGCCCATAATATCTAATACAATCTAGATTTGGAGTCACAATTCACGAGCTTCTAGAATTATCTACAAATAGAGTCTGAAAGAAATACAACTGTCTTGAACGAAAAGAAATAGTAAAATAGGGGAAATAGAAGGGGACTTCAAGGTCTGCGCACGCCAGCAGATCTACCTCGAGTCTCCAATGAGCAAATCTGAGCTGTTACGCCTCACGAACAGCTGGGGCCAGTACCAAAGTCTGCACAAGAAGTGCAGAGTGTGGTATGAGTACAACCGACTCTATGCACCCAGTAAAGTATCAAGACTAACCTCGACGAGGTAGTGATGAGGCTATGACAAGACACTGAACACTCTAGGTTAGCCGGTAGGAATAAGAGACATGAGGGCCACGACCACCTGCAACACTATTGGATGCCTGAAGTGCTGAATGAAATGTCCTGGAGGATATCCTCTACTAAGAGTACTCCTGCCTCCAGATGAAGCACCATTGAACCCGCCAGAATGACGAGACCTCTTCTCGGACCCTTGACCTCTCCCTTATGCAAGAACCATCTCGACTCGCCTGGCGATATTGGCAGCTGTCTGAAAATAAATCTCACTCCCGATCTCCTTGGCCATCTGCAAATTGATAGGCGGAGCGAGTCCCTCAACAAACTCCTCACCCTCTCTATCTCGGTAGGAAGAAGAAGAATAGCATGACGGGCATAATCCACAGAACGGGTCTCATACTGAGTGACTGCGATACTACCTTGCTTAAGACGCTCAAACTGGCTGCGATGATCCTCTCTCAGTGTGACAGGAAGGAACTTCTCAAGAGATATCTGAGAGAACTAGTCCTAAGTAAGATCAGGCGACCTAGCTGGTCTGGTCGATACAAAATCCTTCCACCATCTCTTGGCGGAACCCATCATCTGAAACACCATAAAATCGACCCCATCGGTCTCAACTATACCCATGTTCCACAGCTCCTCATGGCAGCGGTCAAGATAATCGAGTGAGTCTTCAGAAGGTGCACCACTAAAGTGAACTAGAAAGAACTTGGTGATATTTTTCCAATCTCAATGAGCCCTCAAAAGAGATCGCATGTTCATCACCGACCTGTGCTGCAACAACCGATTGAAATACCCTAACTAGTTGGGCTGCCAAAGTTTGATATTGAGGAGCCATCTGCTCCAGAGTGTGAGTAGCATGAGTCTATGCTCCTCCCCAGCCTGAGAGATGGCTGGTGCCATAGGGAATATACCGGCCTGAGCCACACTCTCCATAAGGCCCACTAAACAGACTGGAGCGTCCTGAAGCACTAAGATAGCGATGAACCCCTCCAGGACCTGAGTTGGTCTAACATGCACAGTCTGGCTAGAACCTCCTCATCAAACTCCACTTGAGGCTCCACTGCTGTTGTTCTTGCTGTTGCTCGAGCTCTGGGATGAGCTTTGCCCCTGCCTTGGTCTCTGGTGCGACCTCGGCCTCTCGTAGGAGCTGCCACTTGGGGCTCCGGGTGTTATCCAATTGAATATGCAGTACGTGTTCTCTCTATCTACGAGGGAACATGAGTAGAAGAGTTTAATTAGCAGTGAGAGAATAAAATCGCGCGATAGAGAAGAATATAAGTGAAATTTGTTCCTAAACTTCATAGCCTCTAGAAGATAAATACAGACGTCTCCGTACCGATCCTCCAGGCTCTACTAAGACTACTCGTGATGTGTGAGACCTAGGCAACCTAGTGCTCTGATACCAACTTGTCACGGCCTAGAATTTCCACCTTCGGGGATCGTGATGGCGCCTAACATTTCACTTGCTAGGCAAGCTAACGTTAGTGAATCTTTAAGCTAATTCTATTCAATTTCAATAAGTAAGTCAATTAAGCCAAAATGAAAATAAAACTGAGCGGGTAATAACATAAAAACCCATAATATCTAATACAATTCGGATCTGGAGTCACAATTTATGAGCTTGGAGAATTATCTACAAATAGAGTCTAAAAGAAGTACAACTGTTTTGAACGAAAAGAAACAGTAAAATAGGGGAACTAGAAGGGGACTTCAAGGTCTGCGGATGCCAGCAGATCTACCTCGAGTCTCCAATGAGCAAATCTGGGCTTCTACACCTAACGAATAGCTTGGGCTAGTACCAATGTCTACACAAAAAGTGCAGAGTGTAGTATGAGTACAACTGACCCCATATACTCCGTAAGTGTCGACTCTAATCTCGTCGTGGTAGTGACGAGGCTATGACAAGACACTCACGTAATAAACCTGTGCAGATAACAACATACGTGCAAGATAACAACAAATAAAGGCTAAACATGCACTATTGGGAGGGGGACATGATAAAGTGGGTACAAAATACGAGAAATACAGCAGAAATGATAACCAGAACAGTCAATATACCTTTAACCAGTAAAAACAAATAAGCACAATGAAGAAAATTGCACAGCATCACCCTTTGTGCTTTTACTCTCAACCTCACAATGAAACAGTGATAGTGAACGGCATCACCTTTCGTGTTTTTAATCTCAGTTTCATTATAAATCAATAGATACGGCACGTCATCATCCTTTGTGCATTAACACTCAAATATGGCATGGCATCACCCTTCGTGCATTAACACTTACAATATGGCACGACAACACCCTTCGTGCATTAACACTCAAATATGACATGGCGTCACCCTTCGTGCATTAACACTCTCCCTTACCATATAACAATGAACAAGTAACAACTAGGAGATGAAATAGACAAGAACAAGCCTTATGTCAACAATGGTTCCACAATACCAATCTCAACTTTAGAAGCAATACTCAATTACCACAAAAGCCCATAAACGCGGTAAGAATGATCAATATAATAAGTAACTAGTTTAAGCATAGATAACATGATCAAAGTAAGCAATAAATTACAAGGAACAATTCCCACCCGCATGCTTTAACCGGCAACTATGAATAAGTACTCGTCACCTCACATATACGTTGTACCCAACATCTAAACATGTTGCAAATAGACCAACAAGTCCTAATCCCTCAAGTCAAGGTTAACCATGACACTTACCTCGCTTCAAGGATCAATTCAAAGCTCAATCACAGCTTTGCCTTTCAAACAAGCCTCTAAACCAATAGAATCTAGCAAATTACCAACCAAACGATTAAAATTAAGCATTAGGAACTACCCACGATTGCAAAACATTCAATTTAGGTCATTATTGAAAAAAGTCAACAAAAGTCAACTCCCGAGTCCACTTGGTCCAAACCCAAAATTCATACCAAAACACGATTACCTATTCACCCCCGAGCCCGATTATGTAATTTGTTTTGAAATCTAACCTCAATTTGAGGTCCAAATCCTATTTACAAAAACCCGTAATTCTACCCAAACCCCCAATTTCCACTATGAAAACACTAGATTTTAGGTCGAAAACTTATGAAAATAGGTTATGACCACTTACCAATGGATTGGCGAAGAAGAGTTAGTTGAAAAATCACCTCTAGGGTTTTACTAATTTGGAAAATTTGAAGAATGAACAAAAATACCATTTTCAGCTATTAGTCCAGTCGCAGATGTCGCAATTCTGACCTGGGATTCGCAATTGCGAATGCCGTAAATGCGAGATTTTCTTCGCAAATGCAAAGTCTCATAGTTTCTGCTATCATCACAATTGTGCTGATTTGTTCGCAATTGCGAACAGTGGCCTCCTCGCAAATGCAACCATTTGATCGCAATTGCAATCACTGTACCCCCTGCCCCACTTCGCAAATGCGAACTTCTGGTGCCCCGTCAACTCTTCACAAATTTGTGCGCAAATGCGAACATATCAAAGGTCGCAAATGCAAAGCCTGACCTCGCAATTGCGAGGTCTAAGGCCTGCACCAAAACTGAAACACACCAGCACATTCCTAAGTCCAAAATTCACTCGGTAGTCCATCCAAAACTCACCTGAGCCCTCGAAGCTCCAAAACATACATGCATATAAGTCAAAAAAATCATACGAACTTGCCCGCGCAATCAAATTGCCAAAATAACACCTAGAACTACGAATTGAACACCAAATCAAATAAAATTTTCAAGAAAACTCATGAACTTCAATTTTAACAACTGCACGTCTGAATCACGTCAAACCAACTCCGTTTCTCACTAAATGCAACAAGCAAGTCACAAATATAGTAATGGACCTATGCCTAGTCCTGGAACGAAAATACGGACCCGATATCAATAAAGTCAAACATTGGTCAAACTTTCAAAGTGATTAAGCTTTTAAACTTTCAAAATTCAACAAAAAGCGATAACTCGAGTTAGGGACCTCCTAATTCGATTCCGAGCATATGCCCAAGTCTCAGATCACGATACGGACCCACAGGGATCGTCAAAATACGGATCTGGGTCTGTTTTCCCTAAACATTAATCGAAGTCAACTCAAATGGATTTTAAGGCAAAAATTTCATATTTTCTCAATTTTTAACATAAAAGCTTTCTGGAAAATTACGTGGGCTACACACGCAAATCGAGAAAGACTAAGATGAGATATTTGAGGCTTTGAAACACAGAATTAGGTTTAAGAACTCTAGATGACTTGTTGGGTCATCATATTCTCCACCTCTAAAATAAATGTTCGTCCTCAAACAGACATAAAAAAGTACCTGAACTGGTAAAAAGATTAGATTTCTACTCTGCTATATGCGACTCGAACTCCCAAGTATCTTCCTTAACGGGCTGACCTCTCCACTACACTCTAATTGAAGGATAAATCTTTGACCTCAACTGACAAAACTATCGGGCTAGAATAGCCACCGGCTCCTCCTTATAAGTCAAATCCTTTTCCAACTGGACAGAACTGAAATCTAACACATGGGACTGATCACCGTGATACTTCCAGAGCATGGACACATGGAACACCAGATGAATTGCTAATAAACTAGGTGGCAATGCGATCTTGTAAGCCACCTCACCCACTTTCTGAAGAATCTCAAACTGTCCGATACACCTAGGGATCAACTTGCCCTTCTTTCTGAACCTCATCATACCCTTCATGGGTGAGACCTAAAGCAGTACCCTCTCTTCGACCATGAATGCAACATCACGAACTTTACGGTCGGCATAACTCTTCTGCCTGAACTGAGCCGTGCGAAGTTGATCCTGAATAATCTTGACCTTATCCAAGACATCCTGTACCAAATCTGTACCCAACAACCGAGCCTCCCCTAGCTCAAACCATCCAACTAGTGAACATAACCGCCTCCCATATAATGCCTCATAGGGAGCCATATGAATGCTCGACTAATAGTTTTTATTGTAGGCAAACTCCGCAGTTGGTAAGAACTGATCCAAACTCCGAAGTCTATATCACAAGCACAGAACATATCCTCTAATATCTGAATAGTGCGCTCGGACTCTCCGTCCATTTGAGGATGAAATGATGTGCTGAACTCAACCTGCGTTCCCAACTCACACTGTACTTCCCTCTAAAAGTTCAAGGTGAACTGCGTACCTTGATCAGAAATGATAGACAAGGGCACACCATGAAGACGGGCGATCTCGCGGATGTAAATCTCAGCCAACTGCTCTGAAGAATAGGTAACTTCCATAGGAATGAAATGTGTGGACTTGGTCAGTCTATCCACAATAACCCAAACTGCATCGAACTTCCTCTGATTCTGTGGGAGTCCAACAGCAAAATCCATAGTGATACGTTCTCACTTCCACTAAGAAATCTCTAACTTTTGAAGCAAACCACCAAATCTCTGAGGCTCATACTTTACTTGATGACAATTTAGACACCCAGCTACATATACAACTATATCCTTCTTCATCCTCCTCCACCTGTAATGATGCCGCAAGTCCTGATACATCTTGGTGGCACCTAGATGAATAAAATATCGGGAATTGTGGGCCTCCTCAATAATCAACTCACAAAGTCCATCTACATTAGGCACACAAACACAACCCTGTATCCTAAAAACTCCCTCATCTCCAACAGTAACTTACATGGCATCATCGTGCCGCACTGTGTCCCTAAGGTCAAGCAAATGAGGGTCATCACACTACCGCTCCCTGGTGCGCTCAAATATAGAAGATCAAGCTAGTGTACAAGCTAGAACACGACTAGGCTCAGAAACATCCAACCTCGTGAATTGATTGGCCAAGGCCTGAACATATAATGCAAGCGGTCTCTCACCGACTAGAATGTACGCAAGGCTGCCCATACTCACTAACTTTCTACTCAAAGCACAGACCACCATATTGGCCTTCCAGGGATGATACAATATGGTGATATCATAGTCTTTCAATAGCTCCAACCACCTCCTCTGCCTCAAATTGAGTTCCTTTTGTTTGAACAAGTATTGCATGCTCCAATGATCTGTTAATACCTTACACAACACGCCGTAAAGATAGTGCCTCCAAATCTTCAGTGCATGAACGATGGCTGCCAACTCTAAATCATGAACAAGGTTATTATTCTCATGAACCTGAAACTGCCACGACGTATCGGCAATCACCTTGCCATCCTGCATCAATACTGCACCTAGTCCAATATGAGATGTATCACAATACCGTATACGATCCTGAACCTATGTGCAACACCAACACTGTCACTGTAGTCAAAGCAATCTTGAGCCTTTGAAAGATCGCCTCGCACTCGTTTGACCATCTGAATGGGACACCCTTCTGGGTCAACCTGATCAACGGGGCTACTATAGATGAAAACCTCTCCACAAACCGACAGTAATAACCCGCCAAACCCAAGAAACTTTGGATTCTGAAGCTAAAGTGGGTCTAGGCCAGTTCTGAACTGCCTCAATCTTCTTCGGATCTACCTGAATGCCCTCAGTCTAACCAAAACTCACATTTTGAAAACTTAGCATATAACCTCTATCTCTCAGAGTCTCAAGTACAATCCAAATATGCGGCTCATGCTCCTCTCGACTACGGGAGTAGATCAAGATATCATCAATAAACACAATCACAAAAGAATCCAGATAGGGCTTGAACACCCAGTTCATCAAATCCATAAATACTGCTAGGGCATTTGTCATCCCAAATGACATCACTAGAAACTCATAATTCCCATACCGAGTCCGAAAAGTTGTCTTAGGAACATCGGATGCCCTAATCCTCAATTGATGGGAGCCAGACCTCAAATCAATCTTTGAAAATACCTTAACACCTAGAAACTGATCAACTAAGTCGTCAATCCTCGACAACGGATACTTATTCTTGATAGTGACTATGTTCAACCGCCGGTATTCTATGCATATCCTCTTCGATCCATCTTTTTTCTTCGCAAACAACACGGGTGCACCCCAGGGCAAGACACTAGGTCCAATGAAACTCTTATCAAGAAAATCTTGTAACTACTCCTTGAATTCTTTAAACTCTGGCGGGGCCATAGGATATGGCGAAATAGAAATGGGCTGAGTGCCCGGAGCCAAGTCAATACAGAAGTCAATATCCCTGTCGGGTGGCATCCCCAGTAGGTTTGCAGGATACATCTCTGGAAACTCATGAATAACTAGTACTGAGTCCATGGAAGGAACCTCCACACTAGAATCGCGGACATATGCCACATAAGCTAGACACCCCTTTTCGATCATATGTCGAGCCTTAACATAAGAGATAACCTTATTGGTAGAATGGACAGGAGTCCCTCTCCACTCTAATCGAGGCAACTCTGCCAAGGCTAAGGTCACCATCTTGGCGTGACAATCCAATATAGTATGATAAGGTGACAACCAATCTATACCCAAGACACCATATCAAGAAGTAGAAGATCTACACTAGTCTCAAGAACCCCAATGATAACCACACATTAACGATAAACTTGATCTACAACAATAGCATCTACCATAGGTGTGGACACATATACAAGAGGACTCAAATAATCACGGGGCACAACCAAATATGAAGTAAAATAGGATGACACATAGGAATAAGTAGAGCGCAGATCAAATAAAATGGAAGTATCTCTATGCAAACTAAAATAGTACCTGTGATGACGGTGACATATGACTCAATCTCAGGCTTGGATGTAAAAGCATAACATCGAGGCTGAGCTCCACTACTCTGAACTACATCTCTAGGACAAGCCCTAGTTGGCTGGCCTCCACCTCTAGTAGCCTGACCTCTACCTTTAATAACTTGATCTCCACCTCTAGCTGCCTGACCCCTACCTCTAGTTGGCTGAGCGGGCGATGAGGCACACAGTATTAGGTCCATGGCACGAGAACTCGAATGTTGTGAGCTGCTCGATGTTCAAGGGCAAAATCTAGCAATGTGCCTCGGATCACCACAAGTATAATAGGACCTTGGCTGATATGAATGTTGAACTTGAAACTGACCATATCAACCTGAGTAACCACCCTGAACGCTCTGGAGCAGAGGTGCACTAATAGGAGCTAGTGGTACACAGTAGGCTAGCTGGTCGGAATACGACACATTAGGGCTACGACCACCTGAAGCCCTATGGGATGCCTGAAGTGCTAAATCAAACGGCCTGGGAGAATGACCTTTACTAAAAGTACCCCTGCCTCCAGATGAAGCACCACTGAACCCGCTGGAATGAAGAGGCCTCTTGTCAGACCCCTCACCTCCCCCCCATGCAAGAACCATCTCGACTCGCCTACCGACATTGGCAGCTGTTTGAAAAGAAATCTCACTCCCGATCTCCTTGGCCATCTGCAACTTGATAGGCTGAGTGAGTCCCTCAATAAAGCTCCTCACCCTCTGTCTCTCTCGGTATGAAGCAGCAGAATAGCATGACGGGCTAGATCCACAAAACGGGTCTCATGCTGAGTGACTAATATACTGCCCTACTAGAGACACTCAAACGACCTATGATAATCCCCTCTCAGTGTGACAGGAAGGAACTTCTCAAGAAATATTTGAGAGAACTGGTCCCAAGTAAGAGTAGGTGACCCATCTAGTCTGGTAGATACAAAATCTTTCCACCATCTCTTGGCGAAACCCATCATCTGAAACACCACAAAATCGATCCTATTGATCTCAACGGTCCCCATGTTCCGCAACACCTTATGGCAATGGTCAAGATAATCCTGTGGGGTCCTCAGAAGGTGCACTGCTGAAGTAAACTCAAAAGAGCTTGGGTAACTTGTCCAATCTTAATGAGCCATGATAACAAGGATTCTAGTCTATTTTATGCTCCTTTTTTCTTGAGTTTTAGATTAAAAATGTATATAAGTAATCCCGAAATCTTACATGTTTTGCTTGTTTGTAGTGTTTGGTCAAACAGTGATAAAGAAAGTCAAAACCACCTCAAAAAGGAATGAAACCTGCACATGTGTAAAGGCAAGTCAAAGCACCGCTACAACGGAAAATCCACCGCGGCCGCAGAAAAACCACCGCGATCGTCGGCGGTTGCGTTGATTTTATGTAACCGCGGTACCCTTACTGCAACAGCGGTCCGCGAAGAAGAGATTCATAGAGCTTGGAGTTTGATCCAAAGTTGGAGACCGCGGTCCGTGGTCGATTTACCGCGGTCGCGGTAGCCTCACTGTTGCAGCGGTCCATTTTTCGCTATTAGCGGTACCTCCATTAGGGTAATTTTTGTCTAAAAAATTTGGCTGTGTATAAATACTACTTTTTTAGATTTTTAGGTCATCTTACTGTAGCTGAGCATGTGAATGTCGTATTTTTTTTACCTTTTTGAGTAAATTCATAGCTAGTTTAGAAATTAATATCATTACTTATCGTGTAATTACATTTATGGATTAATCTACATCTAAATCTATGATTTCTTCTTCAATTATGAGTAGCTAGACACATCAACCAGAGTTGTGGCTCAACCCTAGTGTGGGTATTTGATGGGTCTCTTATTTTAGGAATTAGTTGTTTATGGGTGATTGGTATTTGACCTGATTTATGTTTTCCATGTTGAATTAGGGTTTGCAAACACTAATTTATGCCTTTTTGACTTGGGCCCTTCTTGAGAAATAGAGCTTAAGTCTAGGAAAATCAGGCCAACAAGGAATTAGGGCATTTTCAAGAGATTGATAGCCCCAATTAAAGGGTTAATCCTAGAGATAGTAATACCCGACTTGAGCTTATATTGCTTGCAAAAATTTGACAACCAATTGGTCTTGAAAAAGTCAATTAGGGCAAAGTCACGCAAACTACTGAGAGGTATAGAGTGAGTTATTTCGTGCTTTGGCTATATCGCGAACCCAAACATAACAATTTTGCCTTAGGTATTAGAACCTATTAAATATTCACCTAGGGGAAATCACTTCCCTAGTGCATTTCCATCAATTAAGAAACCCTACAGAAATATATCATACTTAGTCTAATTTCCTTCATCATTAGTGTTAATTTAGAATAGTGAACTATCAAAGCATGTTTAGAAGTGTAAACAATTACATCGCACACTGCTAGTGTAGATAGGAACCAAATTCCAAATTTATTCTAGCTCCTTGTGTATTCGATCCCGACCTTCTCAGGTAAAAGCTGCATCGACCGCTCTTTCCACTCTGTAGTGGTGTAGGGTTGGACACAAAGTCAAAAAGGAGGTCAACAATATAGAGGAAATGAAAGGATTCAATAAAAACCAAAGGATGAAAGGCATGGAAAGGTTGGAAAGGAGAAAAAGAATTGAAATGATCAAGAAAGAGTGACAGTGTGTCTCTCTAACCTCTAAAGAAGTAAATGATTCAAAGATTCAAGAAAATATATACCAAAATGAAGCAAATGAAGTGCTTAAGGGAAGATGAAACCTTCTTAGACCAGTCTATCCTACCCAGAACCAAAAGCCTTCATTACATTACCATAAAAGCCTATATGATCTTGAGTTGGGTGAGCTTACATTAGTAGTGAATCACATAAGGGGCAAGCTTATGATACTTAAAGTCGGACTTGTGACCTTTCTTTGAGAGAGATGAGCAAGTCTTCCACAATCCTCGTTCTGAGTGTTACAATCTAAAAGTGAGGTTTGCTTGTACAGAGTTGAGGAGTATGAGTTTGGGTTCCACAATGACCAAAGTAGTAGAAAGAGTTTCCTTGATGAGTTGAGTCAACTCTTGATGCTTTTGTGTCACACTAAAACCATGGTGTTTAAAAAGGTTGAATGTTATTAATGACTCATTGTCGATGCCCCTTTTTTTTTTCCTTAAAGGCAAAATCGGGTTTACGACATTTGGGAGGAAAACTCTTTTCCCTTTTGGGATTTGGGTTTGTTTTGGAATTTGAAGAGTCACCACCTAATGATTAAGTGCATTAGAACACAAAAAAAGGTTTTTGAGTTTGAAAACCAGAGTTAGGGTAAGGGCTAGAAATTATCTCGAGGGGAAGGTGTTAGGTACCCCCCAAGATCCACCAGTGTAGTTCCCGACCATGTTACAACTGTGACTTCACTTAACAAGTAAGCAAATAAGGGTTTAAATAGAGGGAGTTTTCACATAATATTGCAAGTAAATTGAAATTTGAGGAGAGATAAAGAGGGCAGAAATTTTAAGAAAATATTTAAACAATATATGAAAAAAAACAAATAAAGGGAAAGGGGGGTCCTAGGTTCATAATCAATATGGATTACCCCACACAACACCCGGTAACCATATATAAACGTGGTGTTATCGCATGGCCATCATATCCATATTCTACCCTTCTCACCCCATTAAGGTTATTAAACGCGTGAGTTGGTCATGAATACTTATTGCGTGCTATTACCCGTCACGTCCTATAAGTCCTGGAGGGTATTTAGGACCACTATTCCTACGTGGTACAGACTAGACTGAACCCTTAAGTTTAAAGGAAAAAATGCTAAGCGACATACATAACAAATAGGACTGCACATAAGGGGAACATACAAAGGCACATAGAGGCTCACAGATCCCTCCACAAGTGAGCTCATAATTAGCACGTCTCAAACACATTTAAGGTCTCAAAGACAAGAGTTTTAAAAGCCAGAATGTTGAAATAAAATAGTGAGTTTTAGTGAAAGTAGAAGCTTAATTAAGACTAAGTGATTTGAAAAAATACTCGGTTTTCAGAAATACGACTTGGGACAGTAGTATGATTTAGAAGTATACAACAATTTAGGAGTTAGTGAAAATATAGATAAAATAATTAAAATATTCTTTGTAAATAGAGTAAAGGCATGGAGATACATTAACTTGACGAGACGTAGGATAAATATTTGGAAAATAATAGCACGATTCTGGGCAGAAAAGGGTAACCTAGTAGAAAACATAGTAGAGCTGATACACAATTTCGAGATCATTTCAAAGTAAGGCGAGAGTTTAGTAAAACAGAGTGAAGTTAAGAGAACCAAAATAAGAATGGAAGCAACATAGTTCAAAATTAAAAGAGGCTAGTTAGTCTTAAACTGGTAACCACATGATTAATCAATTCTTATTAGGCCTAAAGTTTGCTTAGGCGTCATATACATTGTTTGATTGTCTTAAAGAGTGGACATGCATATTTGATTCTGATTTAAAAATAAAGGATATGCATAGTACTTATATTATTACATTAAGCATGCTAATAGGCGTTTTGACAATTGCAATCCAAATAAGTATAAAACTCTAAGCAACAGGATGTCTAATGCACAAAAGAGTTCCTAAAACATGATCTCTACTATGCCAATGCAGTAATGACAATTTGTTAATACTTAAGATTACGAGTTGAGTACAATAATATGCTGAGAATAAAAGACCTAAAACAGGATTTTTAACATATGAAATGCATGTCCTAAGCAGGTTATCTATTGCTCAAATAGGTAAATAAAAACCTATAACATGTTTTCTACCCATAGAAATAAACATGCATACCCCTCCCCCATATTCACTATTCAGCCCCCAATCATTCATTTACAAATTATTACAAACTAGTAGTATCTGAATTACAGGAAGGAAAAAAAGAAGTTATTTTATAGGGAGCCTTCAATAGGCCCAAATCCTCCAAACTTTACTGCCAAAATAGCCTTTCATAGCTTGGGTGTGCCAAAGTTCCCTAAGGACCTCGAGGGCTCTTGGGCCATGCTCACGCCCAGACTTAATAACCAGGAGTTAAACATGTGCAGTGTGGAGATACCAGTCTTAGTTTGTCAGAGTTCATAGGGTACTCAGGAGGTCCCCAATGTAGTGCTCACACTGAGGGGGTGGAACTTAAGTATCTAGGAATAAAGTGAAGTGCAAGAGAGTTCGCAAATGTTTTGACAGTGTTGAAAGGAATTTCACTTAAAATATTTCGTAAAAACAAAGAGAGCCTGTTTAGTAAAAAATAGTTTATTTGAAAAGCAGAATAGAGTAATAAACAACAAGCACCTCCAAAGATAGATTCATACACAGCCAAAGACCACATAACCAAAACTGGTCCAGCAAACACAAACAGGGATAGTGGGGGTTAGGGACACATAGGACAAAAACTGTAACCTAGCAAAGGTCTAGGACTAGCTCAAACACTTTCAGGCATAGTCATAGGAAAAAACAGATGTGAAGAGCAACCACATAGAGGGGAGATATGGATTTGGGATAACTATGCAAGTCATGCTTGGAAACACACATAAAAGGGGTATACTAATCCAAAGGGAAAGGAAGACATAATAACATACTAGTAATACATTTTAATTATAGATTTCTCAAGAGAACCACAAATAGAATCAAACCAGAAATAGTAAGAACTGAAACAAATAGAGAATCATATTGTTGTTAGAGCTTTGAATTGAAAATAGGACATACCAGTAAAGAGCAAAAGTAGGATGCAAAGACAAAGTGATAACACAATTTTAGCCTTGGCTTACAACCGACTAATAATAGACAAGAGCAGAGAACAACAATAGAGCAAAAGGAAAAAGAGAGAAAGAGTACAAGAGAATGTAGATACAATCAGAATCCCAATCAATGTAACTACTCCCTTTTTATTGGGGAGTCCTAGTTCAAACGGTACCAGGGTGACAAATAAGGAAAGAGACTAATTGAAAGACTAATTTCAATCATACATAGAGTAGTAAAGAATAAGATGTGTGATTAGGACCAAGTACAGAACATATGAATTAAGGAAAGTAAGAATCAATTGGCGACATGCTTGCACATAAAATAAGGCAGAGTATCATTTTGAAAATCAGTAAGAGATCCTCTAGTATCGCAGAGAATCAATTATAAATTAAGGCAAATGTCAAAAAGTTAGGAAATTCACAAAATTAGTGAAGTGTGTTAAGGAAAGTATCACAGTTAAAGGAAAATACATAAAATCAGCAAAGAGTTCTAAAGCAAGCATCAAGGTTAAAGGAAAATACACAAAATAAGTAAAGTACTAGTCACAATCATTCAAGGATTAAAGTGGCAAACTAATACTGATTTAAAGGGAATAAACACACATTAGACGAAAATTAGAAACCCTAGTATATAACATTATGAGTCATGTGAGTCAGGGATGCAAGATGAACCCAAAGACAAACAACATAGGGTAAAGATTAGTGAAACATGAACGCATATGCAAGCACACTGGAAAAAAGAGCAGCTTTAAGGGTTCTAAGTCTAAAAATTAGGGTTTCACACAGATACTAGTACAAATCAACAGAGTATACATGATACATGCAAAGGAGACGAAGAGCCATAAACCCTAATGGAAAACAAATTAGATTCATTAGAATTTCAAGCCATTCGTGATAATAAAACACATATACTGACCAAATCACAAGGAAAAGACTTCAACAATGTTAAATATGAGGGAAAATCATGAGATAGTGTTAAAATTTGATAAATAAAACCATTTTGAGAAAGGGTTTCTAAACCCTAGTTCAAAGTGAAGGTCCGTTCAAAAAAAATAGAATGTTTTTAAAGGAAACATCATAATAACTCGTAATATGCGTAGATATACTGTAAATCTAAAAGAATCGGACGTTCCAAACATTAAGGTTTCAAAGAAAACCTCAGAGAAGATAAGAATAACCTCAAACATTATTGCCTCGAGCCTCAAAGGTCATAGGCCTCACTCAAAATCAAACTTCGGAGGCCTGAAGCAAACAGGAACACTGTGGGTGTGTGTAGACGGTTCCTCACCCTTCGAGGGACTTAGGGATGACATTTACTGGCATGAGAGAACAATACGAGGCAAAGGGTGAGGAATCCATTGTCTCCGGTGGAGAAGGTCTCCAGAGAAGATGAAGGGATTTGTCGGAGAATGGGAAGAGACAGAAGTCTCTAGAAGAGACTAGAGATAGAGATAGAGAGTAGAGAGATAAGAGACGGTGAAGAATGAGGGGTCAGGGGGGAGGGTAGTTAGAATTTTAATTAAGGAAAGGTAATCTGGGCCGTTGATCTTATTTGATCAATAACTCAGATTAAATCGGGGTTGGGCTGGGTTATATTAGGGATTGGGCGGGGATGTTTTAATTGGGTATTGGGCCAATTAAATATGATGGGGGTGTGGTTAAATTGGCTAGGATTGAAATAATAAAGGGTTGTTTGTTAAATAGCCAATTTTCCCTCTTTTATTTTTTATAAAATAGTTAAAAAGGATTTTAAAATAAATTAAAGGTACTAGAATAATTAATAACGTATAAAGATGATGCATGGTGCTTTGTTCAGCCTTGCTACCCCAAAGCTTTCCGAGCCTTGGTGGTTCTGATGGACCGATTATAGAGGCGCGCTCCTTGGCTCACAGCTTGTATGGAAGGGCCTTTCTCTCCTTCCTCCTAAAAAATGACACAACAGTCCATATTGTCGTCTTCTAAAAATAGATTCCTCATTGCTGCCAGTGCTTCCTCTTCTTCTGACCCATATGGCATATGCTGGCTGGAAAGTTTGCTCCAGGTGAGGTATCGGATGCTCCAGTGGGTAGTAGGGACTGCGCCATAGTGGCGACCAGTGGTTGAACTCCTCCCAAGTGTATTCATACCCCAAACCAAAAGTGGTACCATATTTCTTCAGTTTGATGGGTTTGGTGATTCCCTGGAGGTTCTTGCTGAGCTCCTTGCCAGGTTTATATCCGCTCCAATTCAGTATACTTTCGATCTTGTCATCCCACCACTTATCCTTGTCTACGGCGTTGACTCGCTCAATGTTATGGTAGGTTTATCCACCTATCTTCCTTCTTCCTCCAATCGCTGAGATGGTCTGGCGACTGTATATGGGTACCGTCGCCATGAATAATCACCTCTTGGTGATTCCACTCGAACTTCAGTGCCTGGTGCAGGGTTGATGCTACAGCTCCAGCGGCGTGAATCCAAGGTCGTCCCAATAGCAAGTTGTAAGATGTTGGGATGTCTATTACTTGAAAATCAACGTCGAACCAAGTCGGTCCCATTTGCAGACACAAACTGATTTCCCCAATAGTGGACCTTTGGGAGCCATCAAAAGCTTTGACGTTGATGGTCACATCCTTGATCTCATGCAGGCTCTTTCCCAATGTTCTGAGAGTTACCAATGGACAATTGTTGAGGCTGGACCCTCCGTCAATCAGAATCCTGGTGATGAAATAGTCTTCATATTGCATAGTGATGTGCAATGCTTTGTTGTGGCTTAGCCCTTCCGGTGGCAGCTTATCTTTGTGGAAAGGGATTTTGTGGCTCTCCAATACTTGCCCTACCATGTTTGCCATTTCTCCTCCAGTTATGTTGCTGGGCACATATTCTTCGCTCAGCATTTTCAATAAGGCATTTTTATGTGTGTTTGAGCTTTGTAGCAGGGCCAAGATGGAGATCTGGGCTGTCGTCTTTTTCAACTAGTCAATGACCGAGTACTCCTTTGCTTGTATCTTCCTCCAGAGGTCATCAGACCCAGTTTTAGTGATGGTTGTATGTCCAGAGGCCAGCTTACTGGACTTAGCTAGATGTTCTGGAGTATAAACCTTGCCGGTTCTGGTCATACCCTGTGCTGCAATTGCTTCTCCAGATTTGGTTTTCCCTTTCCTTCTTGCCTCGGCTGTGTAGTCCCAAGGGACGGTCTTTGTATGGAATGGTGCTATGGCTGACATTGCCACCAGGATGGGTACCATCGCTTTTGGAGGTAACACAACAACTTCAAATGGTACAGGTGCTTTTAGGGACCCAAACTCAACCTCAATCGGTTCTGGCATTTTTGAAAAAGACGATGTTTCAAACTCGAGTGGTACGGACATTTTTACTTCAGCATCCCCAGAGGGCTGGATCTGGACTACAATCAGATTAAGTGTGACTGTTGGTTTCTTCGGCTTGTCACCTTCGACAATCAATCCAATCGACCCTTTGAGGTCCCAATCATCTTCTATCTCGATCATGTAAATGCCTCCACCCTTGTGGTTAGGCAGGGGGTTGTTGCGAACATTAGGAGAAGGCTCCTTTGCCACGATAATCTTGTTGTCAATTAAAGCTTGGATCTTATCCTTCAGAGAGAGGAATTCGTCAATGGTATGCCCATTCATGCCATAATGGTATGCACAGGTTTTGTTCGGGTTGGCCCATTGGGAATGATTTTCTGAAGTTATGGCAGGGATAGGGATGACGTAACCAGCAGCTTTGAACCTTTCATACAGTTGGTTGATTGGTTCGGCGATGGCGGTATATTGCTTGGGAGGTCTACGGTCGAAGTTAGGGCGTGGTCTAGGGAAGGTTTGGCGGGTGGGAGGTGATTGATAGTGAGAGGGCTGAGCATTATAGGCTTGATAGACGGGTGCGGGTTGGGAATCTCTTGGTGAGGTAGGTTGATATGTGGGAGGTGGAGATGATTGGTAAGTAGGTGGTGGATCTTGGTAGGAAGGCGGGGGTGCTTGGTAATTAGGGGTAGGTTGATATGTGAGAGGAGATGCTGGGTAGGTTTGGTATTTTATTGGGGATTTTGTTCTCTGTGCAACCATCACGACAATCACATCATTTTTCTTGGATGTACCCCAAGACTGTAGAGCCTTGTTGGTAGC
Organism: Nicotiana glauca; assembly: GCA_026770625.1. Classification (NCBI taxonomy): domain Eukaryota; kingdom Viridiplantae; phylum Streptophyta; class Magnoliopsida; order Solanales; family Solanaceae; genus Nicotiana; species Nicotiana glauca. The sequence goes on from MU691272.1 coordinate 130,501, forward strand.
CTGCACTGCCTCAAAATTAGTGACCATACCACTTTTGATACCTTCCTTGATCCTCTCCCCTAGTTTGATGATATCAAAAAATTTTTGGCCTTCGATCAACATCAACCTCTCGTAGTACTGTGGGTCTTGAGCTCGAACGAAAAACTTGTTCATCTGTTCTTCTTCTAAGGTTGTCTTGACTTTAGCAGCTTTAGATCTCCAACGAGTAGCGTACTCGCGGAATGTTTCTGTAGGTTTCTTCTTCAAGTTCTGGATGTAGAATACATCTGGCACATTCTCCATATTGAATCTAAACCTTTCCATGAAATCGGACGCCATACCTACCCAACTTGTCCACTTCTTGGGGTCTTGGCTAATGTACCAAGATAGAGCATCCCGTTTCAAACTTCTCATAAAGAGCTTTATGCGAATCTTTTCATCTCTTCCAACTCCGACCTGCTTATCGCAGTATGTCCTCAAATGGATTATGGGATCTCATGTGCCATCAAACATCTCAAACTTGGGAGGTTTGTACCCCTCCAGAAGTTTGACATCTGGCTGAATGCAAAGGTCCTCATAATTCTGCCCCTCGATATCTTTGTTTCCTTCAACACCCTGGACTCGGCTAGTCAGCTTCTTGAGTTTTGCGGCCAGGTTCCTGATGAGAGAGTCTTTGTCATCAGACTACGGTGTGCTTGAAATAGGTTGAGTATATTATGGTATGGTTTCCACATAGATGGGGGTGTGGTAGGATGATCATTTGTGGAGTTTAGTGGTTCGGGAATGAGTAGTGGGGTGTTGTTCGAAATGTGACATGTGTTGCAGTGGTGATGGGGAGCAGATTGGTTTTGTGGTTTTGGGATGTTTTGTGGAGGTGTAGGATTTGGAGCATTGACATCCGGGGTAGTGAGGGAAAATTATAAGTTTGCCAAGTTCCGAACTTGGTCCAGTTCTTCGTGAAATTTCAACAACTTCTGCTCAAGTTGGGAGACACTTTCCTTGGAAACCTGAATACCCTGAGTAACCTCTACCTGTTCACCCAAGTTCTCTTTTATGATGTTGCTCAAGTCTTCTATTTTTTCTTTGTTCTTGTTTCTGATAAGACTCGAAGGAGGAGGAGGGAGAGGGCCCTTGGATCTTGTAGAATAGGATGATGATGCCAGACTACACGAACTAACCTTCGGGAAGAGGAATAAACAAAAAGTAAAAATAAAAAGGTAACAAGTCAGTAAGGATTATAAGAAGAAAACATTGCAATATTTAAACATATAGTGCAAGAATATAAATCGTGTCCTAATTTGGGTGCCTCATTGTACCCAAGGTAGGCCTAGTGACAAGTTGATTTGGAGAACTTATAATGCCAAATGCCTCATTTTATTGATAAAAAATAAGACAAATCCCAAAATGACACCAAAATAATAAAATGTCACTAATGGCCGTGGGCCTTATTTCATTAAAGAAAAAGAAAGACTCCTAACTACTTGGTCCTAGAAGGACCTTCCCCATCCTCGGCATCTTTAGCTCCATCGAACAGCATCACCAGCTCATGCAGTCCGAGTAGCAAGTAAGCTCTAACCAAGTATCCTCCTTCGCTTCCCTCAGCATTCTGGCAGTTTTCAATCCTTTGGATGAACTTCCTTTCCAATTCTACCAAACCTCGCTCCAAATACCCTAGTCGTTTGTTGGCGCTGACAGCCATATCGCTCATCAGCCTTTTGATGAGCTTCTTGAATTTCCTGGTGTTCATTCTCGTGATCCCGAACCTTCTTACGCAATTGGTTGTACTTAAATCGCTCCCAAGCCTTCATGATCATCTTCCAGCCAACCTGAGTAGTATGGCGAACAACTGGCATGGTATCTATCCGGCTCAATAGAGTCTCTTCCCAATATGATTTTGCAGTGCCACATGTGCTGAGTTTGGCACTTTTGAGGGCTATCGTCATCTTGAAAATTGGCCCTAAAATGACCCATTTTTTCGACCATTGGTATAACCTATTTCCTTCTTGCCTGCCTCATGACTCGGAGAGGGACATAAGTATAAGTTCCTCTCAGGCCGATGAGAATAAGAAATGGTGCATCCCGAGATCGGACAATGAACTCGTCAGTAGGGAACCATTCGAACATCCACTGCACTTGGTCTTCTTTCAGATTTTCAAACAAATCTACACATCCTTTAGCGTCTTCCAGTTGAGCAAACATGTTAGGCATATAGTTCACTCGCCTTGGCTGATGGAAGGCGATATGATCATCCTAGTCCCTACGTAGGATCTCTTGTCGGTATTCACCCTTTTGGAGGTGCTCCATGAGCCAAAGTTGGAGTAGTAAGTTACAACCCTCAAAGTGATTGGCCCCTTGCTGACATTTTCCTAGGGCTCGGTATATCTCCGCGACAATCATTGGTACTATCCTGAAAGGCTGCCCGCCAATCCCTTCCATTAAGGTCTTGGTAACCATGGCCAGTCTGGTATGGATCCTAGCCTTCTTCATGGGAAATACTATCATCCCCAAGAAGCAGAATATGAAGACGAAGACTCTTATGTGGATATTCCCTAATGATGTACGGGCGAATTTGTCTGGGTAGGTGCGGTAGGACTTGCTATGGCCGTACCTCTCGTATAGATAGTCGAAAGGAATGTAAGAGTCTTTCAAACAAGTCAAGTCTGGGTTTTTATTCAGTCCCATCATCTTGAGGAAACCCCTACCCTTGCAATTTTCTGGCATAAGCAAATCCAGAGTCTCCTAAAGAATACCAGCTAACCCTCCTATTTCTTCGAGCAAAGGGGTCATTTCAAGGTTCCCGAAGCGAAATACGGATCTATCACTGTCCCAAAATAAGGTTGTTGCCTCTATGATTTTGTTGTCAAGCTAGATCTCCAAAAGAGAAGGCAAATTCCCTAAATATTTGCGGAGGATTTTCTAGTCACTAGAGTGAAGGTCTTCCCACCAGCTTAGCAACCTTGGGTGAATGTTGGTTACTATGCCGAATCTGGAGACTTCGTGCCTCATTTTCTACAAAACAAAGTGTTAGACCCTTACCCCGCTGGACTCGACTATTTGAACCAATAATTAGCATAAACAACATTTAGTTCTCCAAATAAATGCACAAAACGTGGTGGCGTCCGTTTGGGTTCCAAGGAAACCCAGTGGACTTTGGACAAGGCTATCTTTAAGAGTCATTATGTGGACATCATAACCAACTCGACTAGCTTTGACTGTGATGTATGCACAGTTAAAACACAGTAAAGTTTCTATGGGGTATTATACCGGTACCCTTGAGCGGACAACTCAAGAGGGAAAGGCATGGAAATATCGACTGCACCGCTGATCGACTGGTTTTACCACAAATACGTATATATTGGAAGGGCACAACCACTCATTATAAGCGTTGCTATGGTATTTGTTTGGCACGAGTGGAATATGATGTTGAAGATGCAATTACAAGAATGGAACAAATTGTCACGTATTTGCACGTTCATAAAATAATAATTACAATAATTGCTCATGATTACAATAGTATTGAAGGAAAGCGGTAAAAGTGTTAAAGAAAAGAAAAGAAAAAGCCAAGTTAGTTTCGAAGTAGAAGAGAAATAAAGACATTAAATAAAATCAATAAAGAAGCAATAAATTCACAAATAACATGTAATGGTAAAAGCCTAAAAGAAAAATCCCCAGCAAAGTCGCCATGCTGTCGATGCCCCCTTTTTTTCCTTAAAGGCGAAATCGAGTTTACGACATTTGGGAGGATAACTCATTCCTTTTTTAGATTTGGGTTTATTTTGGAATTTGAAGAGTCGCCACCTAATGATTAAGTGCATTAGGACACAAAAAAGGGTTTTTGAGTTTGAAACCAGAGTTTGGGTAAGGGCTAGAAATTATCTCAAGGGGAAGGTGTTAGACACCCCCCAAGATCCACTAGTGTGGTTCCCGACCATGTTACAATTGTGACTTCACTTAACAAGTAAGGAAATAAGGGTTTAAAAAGAGGGATTTTTCACATAATATTGCAAGTAAATCGAAATTTGAGGAGAGATAAAGAGGGCAGAAATTTTAAGAAAATATTTAAACAATAAATGAAAAAAAAACAAATAAAGGGAAAGGGGGGGGGGGGGGGGGTCCTAGGTTTATAATCAATATGGATCACCCCATACAACACCAGGTAACCATTTATACACGTGGTATTATCGCGTGGTCATCATATCCATATTCTACCTTTCCCACCCCATAAAGGTTATTAAACGCGTGAGTTGGTCACGAATATTTATTGCGTGCTATTACCCGTCCCGTCCTATAAGTCCTGAAGGGTATTTAGGACCACTATTCCTACATTGTAGGGACTAGGCTGAACCCTTAAGTTTAAAGGTAAAAATGCTAAGTGACATACATAACAAATAGGACTGCAGATAAGGGGAACATACAAAGGCACATAGAGGCTCACAGACCCCTCCACAAGTGAGCTCATAATTAGCACGTCTCAAACAAATTTAAGGTCTCAAAGACAAGAGTTTTAAAAGCCGGAATGTTGAAATAAAATAGTGAGTTTTAGTGAAAGCAGAAGCTTAATTAAGACTAAGTGATTTGAAAAAATACTCGATTTTCAGAAATACGACTTGGGACAGTAGTATGATTTAGAAGTATACAACAATTTAGGAGTTAGTGAAAATATAGATAAAATAATTAAAATATTCTTTGTAAATAGAGTAAAGGCATTGAGATACATTAACTTGACGAGACGTAGGATAAATATTTGGAAAATAATAGCACGATTCTTTTGCAGAAAAGGGTAACCTAGTAGAAAACATAGTAGAACTGATACACAATTTCGAGATCATTTCAAAGTAAGGCGAGAGTTTAGTAAAACAGAGTGAAGTTAAGAGAACCAAAATAAGAATGGAAGCAGCATAGTTCAAAATTAAAAGAGGCTAGTTAGTCTTAAACTGATAACCACATGATTAATCAATTCTTATTAGGCCTAAAGTTTGCTTAGGCGTCATATACATTATTTGATTGTCTTAAAGAGTGGACATGCATATTTGATTCTGATTTAAAAATAAAGGATATGCATAGTACTTATATTATAAGATTAAGCATGCTAATAGGTGTTTTGAAAATTGCAATCCAGATAAGTATAAAACTCTAAGCAACAGGATGTCTAATGCAGAGAAGAGTTCCTAAAACATGATCTCTACTATGCCAGTGCAATAATGACCGTTTGTTAATAATTAAGATACGAAGTGAGTACAATAATATGCTTATAATAAAAGACCTAAAACATGATTTCTAACATATGAAAAGCATGTCCTAAGCAGGTTATCTATTGCGCAAATAGGTAAATAAAAACCTATAAACATGTTTTATACCCATAGAAATAAACTTGCGTACCCCTCCCCCATATTCACTATTCAGCCCCCAATCATTCATTTACAAATTATTACAAACCAGTAGTATATGAATTACAGTAATGAAAAAAAAACAAAAAAGAAGTTATTCTATAAGGAGCCTTCAATTGGCCCAAATCCTCCAAACTTAACTGCCAAAATAGCCTTTCATAGCTTGGGTGTGCCAAAGTACCCTAAGGACCTCGAGGGCTCTTGGTCCATGCTCACGCCCAGAGTTAGTAACCAGAAGTTAAACATGTGCAGTGTAGAGATACCAGCCTCAGTGTGTTAGAGTTCAGAGGGTACTCAGGAGGTCCTCAAAGCGTGCTCACACTGAGGGGGTGGAACTTAAGTATCTAGGAATAAAGTGAAGTGCAAGAGAGTTCGAAAATGTTTTGACAGTGTTGAAAGTAATTTCACTTAAAACATTTCGTAAAAACAAAGAGAGTCTGTTTAGTAAAAAAATAGTTTTTTTGAAAAGCAGAATAGAGCAATAAACAACAAATACCTCCAAAGTTAGATTCATACACATCCAAAGACCACAGAACCAAGGCTGGTCCAGCAAACAGAAATAGGGATAGTGGGGGTTAGGGACACATAGGACAAAAACTGTAACCCAACAAAGGTCTAGGACTAGCTCAAATACTTTCAGGCATAGTCATAGGAAAAAACAGATGTGAAGAACAACCACATAGAGGGGTGATAGGGATTTGGGATAACTATGAAAGTCATGCTTGGAAACAGACATAAAGAGGGTATACTAATCCAAAGGGAAGGGAAGACATAATAACATGCTAGTAATACATTTTAGTTACAGATTTCGCAAGAGAACCACAAATAGAAGCAAACTAGAAATAGTAAGAAATGAAACAAATAGAGAATCACATTGTTGTTGGATCTTTGAATTGAAACTAGGACATACCACTAAAGAGCAAGAGCAGGATGCAAAGACAAAGTGATAACACAATTTTAGCCTTGGCTTACAGCCGGCTAATAATAGGCAAGAGCAGAGAACAACAATAGAGCAAAAGGAGAAAGAGAGAAAGAGCACAAAAGAATGTAGAATTGAGAGTTTTTTCTGATGTCCCTTTGTTAATGAAAGAGTGGTGTATTTATAGTTCTAAAAATGGGTAGAAAATAAGGTAAGAAGTAAAGTGTAGTTTAATTAAGGAAGCAAATACAATCAGAATCCCAATCAATGTAAGTACTCCCCTGTAATTGGGGAGTCCTAGTTCAAACAGCTACCAGGGTGACAAATAAGGAAAGAAACTAATTGAAAGACTAATTTCAATCATACATAGAGTAGTAAAGAATAAGGTGTATGATTAGGACCAAGTACAAAACATATGAATTAAAGAAAGTAAGAATCAATTGGCGACATGCTTGCACATAAAATAAGGCAGAGTATCATTTTGAAAATCAGTAAGAGATCCCCTAGTATCGCAGAGAATCAGTTATCAGTTAAGGCAAATGTCAACAAGTAAGGAAATTCACAAAATCAGTGAAGAGTGTTAAGGCAAATATCATAGTTAAGGGAAAATACATAAAATCATCAAAGAGTTCTAAGGCAAGTATCATGGTTAAAGGAAAATATAAAAAATTAGTAAAGTACTAGTCACAATCATTCAAGGATTCAAAGTGGCAAACAAATACTGATTTGAAGGGAATAAACACACATTAGACGAAAATCAGAAACCCTACTATACAACATTAGGGGTCATGTGAGTCAGGGATGCAAGATGAACCCAAAGACAAACATCATAGGGTAAAGATTAGTGAAACATGAATGCATATGCAAGCACACAGGAAAAAAAAGCAGCTTTCAGGGTTCTAAGTCTAAAATTTAGGGTTTCACATAGATACTAGTACGAATCAACAGAGTAGACATAATACATGCAAAGGAGACGAAGAGCCATAAACCCTAATGGAAAACAGAGTAGAATCACTAGAATTTCAAGCCATTCGTGATACTCAAACATATGTACTGACCCAATCATAAGGAAAAAACTTTAACAATGGTAAATATGAGGGATAATCATGAGATAGTGTTAAAAATCAATAAAGAAAACCATTTTGAGAAAGGGTTTCAGAACCTTAGCTAAAAGTGAAGGTCCGTTCAGAAAAGTAGAAAGTTGTTTTAAAGGAAACATCATAATAACTCATAATATGCGTAGATCTACTGTAAATCTAAAATAATCAGAGGTTCCAAACATTAGGGTTTCAAAGAAAACTCTAGAGAAGATAAGAAGAACCTCAAACGTTACTGGCTCGAGCCTTAAAGGTCACACGCCTCACTCGAAATCAAACTTCGGAGGCCTGAAGAAAACAGGAACACCATGTGTGTGAGTAGACGGTCCTCACCCTTCAAGGGCCTTAGGGATGACATTTACCGGCATGAGAGAACCATACGAGGTAGAGGGTGAGGAATCCATGGTCTCCGGTGGAGAAGGTCACCGGAGAAGATGAAGGGATTCGTCAGAGAAGGGGAATAGACAGAAGTCTCTAGAAGAGACTAGAGATAGAGAGAGAGAGAGAGTAGAGAGATGAGAGACGGTGAAGAATGAGGGGCCAGGGGGGTAGTTAGCATTTTAATTAAGAAAAGGTAATCTGGGCCATTGATCTTATTTGATCAACGACTCAGATTATATCGGGGTAGGGCCGGGTTATATTAGGGATTGGGCTGGGGTATTTTAATTGGGTATTGGGCCGATTAAATCCGATGGGGTGTGTGGTTAAAGTGGCTAGGATTGAAATAATAAAGGGTTGTTTGTTAAATAGTCAATTTTTCCTCTTTTATTTTTTATAAAATAGTTGAAAAAGATTTTAAAACAAATTAAAGGTACTGGACTAATTAATAACGTATAAATATTAATCTAAAAATACTGGAAATGATTTTACAATTATAAAATGCTGCTAATCGTAAAATAGGCTATAATTGCAATTATATACAACTTAGCTTTTAAAAATACCAAACAAATGCGTAAAAAAATATGCAAAAATTATCTTAATTATATCTTGGTGTAAATATAAGAATAAAATAGGTTAATCACAAAAGAATAAATTTTTGGGACAATTATTGGTTTTGTACTGCTAAAATGGATAATAAATTGCTTTTAAAATCTTTAAAAATAAGGGGAAAATACCAAAATTCTTGGGCATACTTATATATGAATGTACATGCTATTTTGAGTATATAAAAATACATGGGGAAAATTGGGTATCAACACTCATTTGAGTTGAGGGCAATTTTTAGTCACAATTGATGTTAGATGAGGTCACTTTAGGACAACTGAATTTTCTTTTCTTTGATATTTAGGAGGTGGGACTTACATTGTTTGCTTGAGGACAAGCAAAACCTTAAGTTTGGGGGAGTTGATAACTAGGCATTCTAGTCTATTATGCTCCTTTTTGCTTGAGTTTTGGATTAAAAGTGTATACAAGTAATCCCGAAAGCTTACATGTTATGCTTGTTTGCAATGTTGTACTACTGCATGACCAGCCTCCAGCAGCTCAGACTGAGCAGGTTCAGGAGCAGGAGTTGGAGAGACTGCCCAAGAGGAGGAGAATGATTCCAAAGGTAGATGATGCAGAGATTGAGCTGGAGGACCCACAGGATCCCCATGCAGACAGAGGACCTATAGGGAGTTTTCTTTACTCTCTATCCTTCATTTTGAGCTTATTTTTGGTTAGTTAGCAATGAGGACAATGCTAGCTTTCATTTGACGGGGTAGCCCTACTTTGATGGTATTGGTAGTTGGAATGTAATTATGATACTATTTTCCTTTTTTATGGTTTAGTTCTCACATTTGGTATGTATATCCTACCCTGAACCAAAAACCTTCATTACATTTGATGGGTTTTCAATGTCTTTGCCATATGTTTTGATGATCCAACAAACTTGCTGTCAAGAACCAGATTGGGAAACCGACACACTTGGGCTACATTGCATATCAACAGAGTCAGGCTAAATGTGAACCGCTATAGCTTCAGGAGATAGAGAACCAGACAAGGACCTGATATCCTTGTGGTTTACTCATAGCAGTACGAGGTTAATTGGATACAGCTGGAAGCGACATGACTGCCTGCACTATTGCTGCCTGCACTGCACTGTTTCCAACGATCATTTGTCCTTTGACCAACAAAAGCACATACATCATACAAGTAATGTCATAAAAGTGTATTAACAAGAAGATTATATCAAGACATCACTTGAACAATTGAACACATCACTTCAAGCTGATGTGAGCACGTGATTTTTGCCCTGTATGAGAAATACTCCCAAAAATTCAAAAATAAAAATAATTTTGTGTTGTTTGCAATTTTGTGAATTTTGTGTTATTTTTCTCTCTTATTGTTTGCATTTGTCTGTGCGTGTTTATTTGTTAAATTAATATAAAATACAAAAAATATGTTGCATTTGCATTTAGGATTTATTAGGAGTAATTAAGTTTGTTTTACAAAAATGAAAATCACACAAAAAAAATAATATAATTTGCATTTTAGGCATTTAAAGGTCTAGTTGTGTTATTTTATTTTAAATTGGTATTTTATTGTGTCTGTTAATTGTTAGTAGAAGTTGATTAGTATTTTTATAAGTTAATTGGATTTTTGTATTTTTTTTCTAGGATTTTGGTTTGTTAAATTAGGAATTAAAAGAAAAAGAAGGGAAAAATGAAATAAGGAGAAAATTCGGAATTGGGCTGTCCCAAACAACCTTGAATCAGGCCCAAAATTTTTCCTAACCCGGTCCAGATCTGCATAGCCTCACCAACGTCCAAACGACGTCATTTTTGTCACGTCTGATTTGAACCGTCGATCTCGTTAGATCGAACGGTTCAATCCGTCTCCAGCCTTAATGAAACGACGATGTTTCAAGTCGACCAATCCCAGCCATTCAATCCACATCAATCCAACGACCCTTATCCCATCTCCCAACCCGTCTCACCAACCCGACCCATTCCCCAAACCCATCCGCCCCTAACTAAAACCAAACGACGTCGTTCCTCATTAGCAAAGTGATCCAGGCCATTGATCGTGATTGATCCAATGGCCAAGATCCAATCCATCCCCCACTATATATTCCTAATCCCTTACCTAGCCCCCCAAGCCAAACCCCCCCTTTCGTCTCTAACACTCAGAGATGCCCTAGATAACCTCCGCCTCATACCACCGTCGGCCGCCCGCCGGAAATCGCCTACGGCGGCGGTCAACGGCCAAACAACCCAATTTTTACACCCTGAACTCCACTGAACCTCCCTGTTCCAACCATCATACTAGCTAACTTCGAATCACCCCAGAACTCCTCGAATCTTCGATCGAAAAAATCAGCCAGAAACCCCAACTCATCCAATAGCCACCAAACTTACACCCTTTGACCCCTGGACCACCCTCACCACTAGAACACCACTAGTTCCCCTCGAATCAACTAGGAATTCGTCAAATAATGATTTTGAGCCAAGAACCCTAGATGCCGCAACAAGACCCCGGTGGCGGCGCCAACCCCAAACCTCCCTCAAGTCACACCCTGTGACCATTCGACCTCCCTCATTCCCAAACCACCCCTAGTTTCCTTCGAATCAAGCCGGAATTGGTCGAATCTTAGAAGCCTAGAAAAGCCAAAACCTGGAACCTGCCTGAGTGAAAGGAAATTTGAGGGTCTTAATCGACCTTAGTTGAGTGTTTTCTGTCGAGAACACTTGATTAAGGTCCGTTTGGACCTCAAAAGTTCAAGTCGAAGTTTTAAATGGAACGGATTGAAGTGTAAGCCTATAATTTCGAGGTATTTCTTCTCTTTTTCTTATCTGTGTTTCTCTTTTGATTGTTCTCTGATTAAGTGTCATAGGAATTCATCATTTTATCATTTGTTCCTCTCTTCTCCATCAGACCTTTTATTTGGTCTAGTTGTATAATTATTTCTGTTTGTTGTCAATTGTCATTGTTTGAAATTGTGGAATGGATTAAATAGTTTCGTCGGTTAATTTGTTCATGTCTGAAGTCAGTTTTCCTCGTCAAAGTTGTTTGGTGACGATTGTTTTGTTCTCAACTTCAAGGCTCCATCCAGTCTATTTTCAGTGTTTCTACATTTTGTTTAAGGTTAATTTAGAATTGTGATGTGTTCCAAATATAGTTGATTATTCCCATGTATCTGTGTCAGTTAGTTTTTTTTTAATAGTTCAATATGATTGAATTCTGATTCATTGGTATTTACTTTGATGCTATTTGATACAATCTAAATTTCTAGCTTGAATTGCTGATTGAATTGATAAGTTTGAATTAATTATAGGTGTTGTAGTTCAACTAATTAATTAGATGAATTTGGTTATAGCTGATAAGTAGTGAATGTAGTATTTTCAGAGGTGTTATGGGGATTTAAATCACTTGAATAATTTGTTTAAGGACTATTGAATACTTAACGTTTAATAGTGGACTTAATTGAGACAAGGATAAGTGGGATTGAGACAACAAATAGTGGAGACAACATTTGTTGGTTTTAAGGGTTAAAAATAAATTAGTTATTGGTCCACTAATGCTTAAAATCAGGAGGAGAGGTATGTATCTTGGGGGATAAAAAGAAGAACATAGAGGACAGAATAGGGACTGGCTTTTGGAGAGAGAGATCAATTGTATTCTGGAGTTCTTTTGGTTCTGAAAAATCAGTTGAAGAGAACATTTTTAGTCAGATCTTCCTTGAGTAATCCGAGAGTTTGAAAACAATTTTTTTTTAAAATACCGGAAGATCATCCAGGTCTTAAGGATCAGTTTTTGAGAGTGTTTAGGCTTGAAAAGAACAGAGAGAAATATTGAGAGGTCTCACTGTTTCATTGAAGTAATTTCCCTGCTTTAGTGGTTTCATTTTTTCTGATTCAAATACGCAGATTGATCTTAAGTGATGTTGAGTCTAGTTGAAGTAGTTTCTGCTTGAACTTTGTGTTTGTTGAGAGTCCCAAGTGGTCCTGGGTGCTTTCCTTGACTTTACTTGGTTTGTTTTGGCATCGTTGTGGGTCAATCTCTATTTCTGTTTGGTTCTGGGGGTTAGTGAGTCATTCCTGGGGTTTGAAGTTGTTGTGTTGGTTGATGTAAACTGTTTCATTGCTGCTAGTATCTGCTGTTGCATTACTTTTGTTGCCGATCTGCTGTGCTACTGCTGTTACATTGCTACAGCTGACCTCTTTTCCTTCTTCTTGTATTGTTCACGTCCAGGTATTTGCTTCTCTCCTAATGTATTGATTCTGAGTTTGAAGTGGAGATGCAATGAAGAAATGTTTTTACTCCTGTGCTTATGAAACTTTAACTGTTTGGACTATTGTATGTTGATGTCTAAATAGTTTAGACGTGATAGCTTAATGTAGCCTAGCTATAATTTGCACATGACTGTATAACTGGACTGAAATTGGATTATAATTGGACTGTGTTAGATGATAGCTGCTCAGTTTATGTATTTGATGTTTTAATTAGTTGTGTTATCAATATAGCGTAGCGTAGTCAACAGTTATAGAAAACAATAGGTTCAAATAGTTTTCCAGCATGCTATTTCGATGTTTCCAGATATGAGATCGCGAGTTATGCGAGTGAATCATGCTAGTTTGAACAATGTTGGTAAATAACATTAGTTTTCAAATGTCAGTGATTAACGCTGGTTTTAGTTCCAATAGTTGTAAAAATAAGTTCCGAATAGTTCTGGATTTCACGTAGTTAATTCCAATATTTTTAGTTCGAAATCGTTTGAGAATAGTTAGTTTGCTTTGTTGTCAAATTCAGGTTTCTCTTTTAATTTTCAACTTTAGTAATATGCACCAACATTCAAAGGAATAAGAAAACGGATCATGAGATGAAAAAATAGAATAAAAATTGGACGTTTAAATAAAGCATTGGCTTGCCCGCCTAGAGACTCAATCTTCGGATCTCCACAACGCCGTCGGATCAGCTTGGTTGATTCGGGCTAAGTCCAGGCCCAATGCATGCGGCTACTGGACCTTTGTCCAAAATGTATATATTATGTGGTTAGGGCTCATTTGATAACTGGCTTGGTCGTACTCAAATGGCCTACTGCGGGTTTTAAGTTAGGTAGTGGTTTCGAACTAAAAGGCGCCCCCTTTTGTTTGGATCTGGACTTGAACTCGAAGCCCGAATTTCATAATAATATTTAATTAGGACTTTTCCTTTTATTTTTAGCGACAAAAAGATATAGAAAATCATAGTTGCTTTAGGTTTGCCATTTTAATAAAAAATGAGACGAGCCTCGCCAAATAAAATACACAAATTGCGGGGCCCTCATAAATGCATACTAAAATACTTAGATATCGGGACGGGCCGTTTAGCAAATTTCGCGGCCTTTCCAAAATGATAATAATGTGCTAGCATCTTTAGGCGCGCCTTTTAATAATTTATTTCTCAAATTCGGGTGTACATTTATGTGACCCAAATCCAAATCTCGACGAAGTCAAAATATGTCAATAGCCACGGGTACATTGATGTGACGTGGTTAAAGATGTATTTTCACGATGTCGCAATTCTTAAAAAATATAATATAATAATAAAGCGGTAAATAGTTTTCAAATTGCACTATAGGATAACGTGTTTTAAAATCATATATTAAGTCATTTATAACAGTTTAAGAGACCGTGCTAGAACCACAGGATTCGGGGGTGCCTAACACCTTCCCTCGGGTCAACAGAATTCCTTACTTAGAATTTCTGGTTCGCAGAGTTCACTTGGAAAGTCGAATATTTTCCTCGAATTGGGATTCAAGATAAACCGGTGACTTGGGACACCAAAAGCCAACCCTTTCCCAAGTGGCGACTCTGAAAATAATAAATAATCTCATTTCGAATAATGTCACTTTAAATTGAAAAAAAACTCCCTTGTACATTTATCCTCCGGGGTAGGTGCGTAAAAAGGAGGTGTGACAGCTGAAAATAGTGAACTCAATTCTGAAGAGCTTGAATAACAAAGTAAAATGCTGTCACACCTCCTTTTTTACATACCTACCCCGAAGGATAGTGTATAAGGTAGTTTTTCCAATTTAAGTGACATTATTCAAATTGAAATTATTTATTTATCAGAGTCGCCACTTGGGATAGGTTTGGCTTTTGGTGTCCCAAGTCACCAGTTTATCTTGAATCCCAAATCGAGGAAATTTTTTGACTTTCCAAGTGAAGTCTGTGAGCCAGAAATTCTGAATAAGGAATTCTGTTAACCCGGGGGAAGGTATTAGGCACCACCGGATACCGTGGTTCTAGCACAGTCGATTAAACTATCATAATTGGCCTAATATCTGATTTCAAAAACATGTTCAAACTATAGTGCAATTTTAAATTATTTACCGCTTTTAATTAATTTTAAGGAAATTGAACGTCGTCCAAAACATGTCTTTGGATTGCGTCACATGAAATGCACCCGCAATCCGAAACACATTTTATTCAACATTTTAGGATTTAGATTTGGGTCACATGAAATACGCACCGAGTTTAGGAAGGTAAAATTATTAAATAACGTGCCTAAAGCAACTAACACATAATTGACTTTGCGGGAGGCCATGAGAATTCGCTAGATGGCATGTCCCATGTTCTAAGGATTTTAAAAGGGATATTTAAAGAGGGCCACACAATTTGTGAATTTTGTTTGGCGTGGCATACCTCAATTTATTTTTAAAAAGACGTCCTAAAGATGAACTATTATTATCTATTAAGGATTGTCTCTAAAAAAAATTAATTAGCACTATGAATTAATTGTTATTAAAGGCATTCAAGAAAGTTCGGGCCTCAAGATCAAGCCCAAACTTAAACATGGGGACCTCCATTATTGAAGGCCCCTTAATTCAAGTCTGCCACTTGACTTGAAAGGCCCAGGCCTGCATTACAAATTTAAGCCAATAGCCTTAATTAAGGACTTCAGCATATTGGGCTTCGAAATTAGCCCAAGAAGAAGGAAAATTCAGTCAGCTTTATGAGAAGCTGTCTCATGTTGGACCTCAACACAAGCCCAAACGTCAATGATCCACTACTGAAATCAGAACTCATATCCGGGTGTTCGTATTTGGGCCAACACTACCCCTGCCTCATGGCAATTTGACGTCGAAGCCCAAAGAGGCCCAAACATATTTAACTATGGATTTTTTCCTGATTCAAGCCCCACATACATATAAAAAAACAATAGTATTAAGGCCCTATATCATTTGAACTTGATTCACAAAACTAAAGCAGGAAATAATTTGCAAATCGATTTTGTACTTGTCTTCAGCTAGTAGTAGCGATTTTTGCATTGAAATATTGATTTTACTTTAGATCTCTATAACACTGAATTTAAGGCATAATTAGGCTTAGTAATTTCAGTAATAATAAAACAATTCAACGCCTAATCAAATCAAACTGCATGCTGATTTTTAACTTCAAATCTCATACACGTTCACTGGTTCACATACTGATGAACTAACATGCTGATTCCTAGATTTTAACAGCAATTAAACTTCAGTTATTACCATGGATTGGAAACTGAAATCAGCTACTGAAATTTTACCAGATTAACATGAATCTAAGTGCTGAATGTTTCTAACAAACAATCCAATTATACAGTCATTCGAGTGTCCAAATATGCTAATGAATCTAACAATTTCAAGCAAGCTTCAGGACAACATAAGCTCTAGAATATGACTATAATGTTGAAATGAATAGACTAAACTAATTATCCCTACATTACACTACCATATCTAATAGTTTGAACAGATAAAAGAAAACAACAGGATTGGATAAGAGAAATCAGCTCAGGACAGCCCAGGATTCAAATCATTCATCATTCACATATTCCACAAACTCTTTCCATTTAATAGTTAAGTGAATACTTGGAATTTGAACAAAAATAAGAGAAAACTAAAGGTCAGCTAGGTAGCAGTATAGTAGCAGATGCAGTTTTAGCAAAATCTCAGCAAATCCAAGGCCAAATTCAGGAGTAGGATTCTGCAACACTAAAAATTAGACTCAATTGTACCAAAGGAACCATCTAAACTTAAAATCAGACTATAATGAAACAGCTCTAACAAAACAGTAGACATGGAGGGATCTCTACACTATTTTTTTGATTTTTTTTGGATTTTCCTCTCTAGGATATAATGTTTATGTATCTAAACTCGCTACTTCTACAGAATGTTTTTGAATTTTTCAGTAGCTTTTCAGGCTTTTAGAACTCTCAAACTTTCAGATTTAAAATTTTGGTTTTGGGATTTGAATTTTAAATTTTCAGATTCTCTAGGCTTCTAAAACTTTTGAATTTCAAATTTCAGATCTCTGGATTTCTAAACTTGTTTTGCAAGACAGAGGTACTACCCTTTTATAGGCAAAGTTTTGGGAAATTTTCAGATTTTTCTTTACACCCTTGCCCCTATTTATTTTCAGTTTTTAGCTTAAAAGTCCTTAAGGATTGACTTGTTACCCAAGTTAGATTACTAAGTTTCTGAATTTTAAATTAGAACCCCCATCTAGAAGGTTCTAGGGGGTTCTACTTTCAGCTACTGCAGGATTCTCTATCTTCTTTCCTAAACTACCCTTCACAAATATGAGAAATACCCCTCATGACCCTGTTATGGCCCTTGAAAGATCTCCAATGGGTCAACTTATGAATCAAACCCTATTTAACTTCTCAGCCTCAATAATGTAGCCCAATTCCAACAACTTTCAGGTCATCAGTCATCGAGCCCTAAGGCTCTGAGCAGGGCTGTCCAGGCCAATCAAAACAGAAGCAAGGAAGGCCAAGGACATTGAATCCAAAGAATTCAAATAATTGGAACAAAACAAAAATCGATTTTAATTAATCTAGCCACAACTATGAACCAAGCAAGCTGAGTAAAACAACTGACCAAGACCTATTTCATCATCTGACCCAAATTAATCCAAAGAACTAATCCAAACGAGACTGAAAATAAAAGAAATAACACAGAAGAAAATGGATACTTACTAGATCGATGGCTTACAAGCCATAGAACTGGTGCGGAAGGCTTTGACTTCATGATGTGAACTGTAACATTGAGCACTAGCCTGGATTTCCAATGGCCTATGCTCTTTGTCATAGTTCCCATTGTGAGTCAAGAATGAAGGAGAAACAGAGATGAAGGCCCATCGAAAAATTATGACCATACCTGGCCATTACGCGCAAACGAACCTCTTAACCCCTGACTTTCCATAGAAGTTGGTCTATGCGCAAAACATCAAGAAGAAATCAGATTGGAGCTTGAAAGAGAGAAGAAGGAGAATACTTCAGTGATGCCTTCGATCTTTGATTTGAAGAGTAGGAGTGGTTTTGGAAAGAAAATAACAGTGCATTTGGAATGGGGACATGAGGGTGGTTATTTGGTCAAGTTTTCAGGCGATTTGGAGGTCAGTCGCCGACGCATGGCAATTTCTGGTGGCGACGGTGGTGGTGAGAGATAGGAGTGGAAGAGACGACATAAGATGGAGTACTAGGTTAATATTATGACATTCAAAATTTTTTAATTAAATGGGAGAAGTGATTGGAGCCCTTGGATGAGTAAAAATGGAGGGCCAAGATTAAATCACCACAAACGAACTTAAAATGACGTAGTATTTTCCCCATACTATGTCGTTTCAGGAGTCTCAGAGGTTGGGGCTTGGACCGGGTATTTGGGGTGAATTTTGGGCTTGGTTTGGGCGTGTGGACAGGTTTTGGCTTGGGCTAGTGATTTGTTTTAACACTGGCACAAAATTCACAGGCCAGCTTTTTATTATTTTTTATTTTTTTATTTTTTTATTTCCATTTCAATTAATTCCTTTTATTTTATTTGTTTTTCTCTTCTTTTTTTTCAACTTAAAAACTAAACTAAAATTAAACCTAAAATTAATTCAACCTACCTAATTATGCTACAATTAAACTAATACCAATTTAAAGGAAACTAATAAACCTAAAACTAAAATTAAAACCAAATAAGACATATCAAAGTTTTCTTTGTGATTTTTATATTTTTGTAGAAGACTAATTACTAATTAGTCTAAAAATGTGTAAAATTAAATCCTAAATGCCTATGCAATTTTTTTGTATTTTTGTGAATTATTTAAAACTAGAATTGTACACACAAAAATAAAAAATCCACAAAAAATTACACAATTAAATCCTAAAAATTAAATAATAAAAGAAAAATCTTAATTTTGAGAATTCTATAGGAGTAATTCAATCGAGGCAAAAATCACGTGCTCACCACTGCCCCTCTTTGCTCGGAGACACGAAGGGTTTTCAGGCAAAGATAAATGAGCAATTATGAGAGATTTTTGCCTGCTTGGCACTCCATGAGAAGCACTTTTGAAAAAAGTCTGACCGAACCTTGCTTAGGAGGTTTCCTACATGTCCTTAGCTATAAAGAAATCAGGTCAGTGTAGTTCTGGAAGTTTCGGTAGCTGGGACTAACAGGAGCTGTGATTTCACTGCTGTTGCTTCTGCTACTGCTTGCTGACCTCCTTATTACACCAAAAGAAAAATCAAAGCTAAGCTAGCTATGCCTATCAACTTTGAGTTACAAGATTACTATCTATAATTCTCTCGAAGCTTAATCTTGAGTCTTAACTAATTTTTCTGTGGACGTCGATTTGAATCTTGATGCTCGCAAACTGCAGGTGTTGGTTCTTTCTTCAACATTGGGTCAAAGCGTGAGGGGCGGAGCTTGTGACTTCAATCAAGTTTTGAGTAGTCTGCATCTTTGTTCGCTTCAGCATTTTGAATTCACTTCTTTTGTTCTTTTTCTTCTTTTCTTTATTCTGGATTGAGACTCATTTTTTGGTCGTCTAGAACCCTGTGTCTCGAAGTAGAACCTGCTCAGACAACAAAACAAACAAACGAACGAAATTTGCTGCCCCAATTTTTACTAGGAAAATTTCGTGAGTTATTTGTGACAAAGCCTGAACTCATTTTCTCTCTCTTTTTTTCTTCAAGAATGGTATTTGTCTATGATAGAAAAAATTGGGGAGTGGATCCCTATTTTTAAAATGTAAACTCAGGGATTGGAGCACAAATATTGTCTAAAAAGGCACTAGGGAGTGGAGGCCCTATGTCTAAAAAAGCGCAACTCAGGGATTGGAGCACTAATGTTGGCTAAAGGTGACTAGGGAATGGAGGCCCTATGTATAAAAAAGCATAACTTAGGGATTGGAGCCCCAATGTTGGCAAAATATAGAAAGCTAAACTCGGTGATTAGAGCCCTAATGCTGGCAAAAGGCAACTAGGGAATGGAGGCCCTATGTCTAAAAAGGCGCAACTCAGGGATTGGAGCCCTAATGTTGGCTAAAAGGTAGAAAGCACAACTCAGGGATTGGAGCCCTAATGTTGGCAAAAGGTAAAAAGCTCAACTCAAGGATTGAAGCCCTAATGTTGGCAAAAGGCGACTAGGGAATGGAGGCCCTATGTCTAAAAAGGCGTAACTCAGGGATTGGAGCCCTAATGTTGGCCAAAAGATAAAAAGCTCAACTCAGGGATTCTAGCCCTAATGTTGGCAAAAGGCAACTAGGGAATGGAGGACCTATGTCTAAAATGCGCAACTCAGGGATTGGAGCCCTAATGTTGGCTAAAGGGTAAAAAGCTCAACTCAGGGATTGGAGTCCTAATGTTGGCAAAAGACGACGAGGGAATGGAGGCCCTATGTCTACAAAGGCGCAACTCAGGGATTGGAGCCCTAATGTTGGCTAAAGGGAAAAAAGCTCAACTCAGGGATTGGAGTCCTAATGTTGGCAAAAGACGACGAGGGAATGGAGGCCCTATGTCTACAAAGGCGCAACTCAGGGATTGGAGCCCTAATGTTGGCTAAAGGGAAAAAAGCTCAACTCAGGGATTGGAGTCCTAATGTTGGCAAAAGACGACGAGGGAATGGAGGCCCTATGTCTACAAAGGCGCAACTCAGGGATTGGAGCCCTAATGTTGGCTAAAGGGAAAAAAGCTCAACTCAGGGATTGGAGTCCTAATGTTGGCAAAAGACGACGAGGGAATGGAGGCCCTATGTCTACAAAGGCGCAACTCAGGGATTGGAGCCCTAATGTTGGCTAAAGGGAAAAAAGCTCAACTCAGGGATTGGAGTCCTAATGTTGGCAAAAGACGACGAGGGAATGGAGGCCCTATGTCTACAAAGGCGCAACTCAGGGATTGGAGCCCTAATGTTGGCTAAAGGGTAAAAAGCTCAACTCAGGGATTGGAGACCTAATGTTGGCAAAAGGCGACTAGGGAATGGAGGCTCTATGTCTAAAAGGTGCAACTCAGGGATTGGAGCCCTAATGTCGGCTAAAAGGTAAAAAGCTCACCTCAGGGATTTGAGCCCTAATGTTGGCAAAAGTTAAAAAGCTCAACTCAGGGATTGGAGTCCTAATGTTGGCAAAAGACGACGAGGGAATGGAGGCCCTATGTCTAAAAAGGCGCAACTCAGGGATTGGAGCCCTAATGTTGGCTAAAAGTTAAAAAAACTCAACTCAGGGATTAGAGCCCTAATGTTGGCAAAAGGTGACTAGGGAATGGAGGCCCTATGTCTAAAAGACGCAACTCAAGGATTGGAGTGGTAACGTTGGCTAATGGGTAAAATGCTCAACTCAGGGATTGGAGCCCTAATGTTGGCAAAAGGCGACTAGGGAATGGAGGCCCTATGTCTAAAAGGCGCAACTCAGGGATAGGAGCCCTAATGTCAGCTAAAAGGTAAAAAACTCAACTCAGGGATTTGGAGCCCTAATGTTGGCAAAAGGTAAAAAGCTCAACTCAGGTATTGGAGCCCTAATGTTGGCAAAAGGTAAAAAGCTCAACTTAGGGATTGGAGCCCTAATGTTAGCTAAGAGTAAAAAGCTCAACTCAGGGATTGGGCCCTAATGTTGGCTAACAAGGTAACAAGTTGATATTGGGAATTCTAAACTATCCTCTTTTGGGATTTTCTACTTTTGTTATCTTTTTTTTTCTTCATTTTTGATAAGATGCAGGAAAGAACTTGGAGAAAACTTCCCTTTTGCATTGATTATTTGCTGCAAAGCTGTTTCAACACTTGCGCGTTTCTTTTCCTTTGGTTGTACCTGCTTTTGCACGGTTTCCTGGATTGCACTTGTTTTAATTTTCAAACAAAGAACAATTGTTAGTTTGAAATGGTGGCTGGTTTTGTGGCCTTGATTGCTTGATCCTAGCCTAGCTTCTATCGAGAACCTCTGCTGCTTGCTGGTTTTGAAGATTAGTCTCTTTCAAACTGAAAGGCTCGACATTCAAGATTTCATGACAACTCACCTGCGTGGGGCTCTGGCCTTTTCACTTTATTCTACTCTTCTGACCTTTGTCTTGGACTTTCTTTCTTCTTCAATACCTTTGCTTTGGAGACCCTATGTCTAAAAAGGCGCAACTCAGGGATTGGAGCCCTAATGTTGGCAAAAGGCGACTAGGGAATGGAGGCCCTATGTCTAAAAGGCGCAACTCAGGGATTGGAGCCGTAATGTTGGCTAATGGGTAAAATGCTCAACTTAGGGATTGGGGCCCTAATGTTGGCAAAAGGTGACTAGGGAATGGAGGCCCTATGTCTAAAAGGCGCAACTCAGGGACTGGAGCCCTAATGTCAGCTAAAAGGTAGAAAAACTCAACTCAGGGATTTGGAGCCCTAATGTTGGCAAAAGGTAAAAAGCTCAACTCATGTATTGGAGCCGTAATGTTGGTAAAAGGTAAAAAGCTCAACTCAGGGATTGGAGCCCTAATGTTGGCTAAGGGTAAAAAGCTCAACTCAGGGATTGGGCCCTAATGTTGGCTAACAAGGTAACAAGTTGATATTGGGAATTCTTAACTATCCTCTTTTGGGATTTTCTTCTTTTGTTATCTTCTTTTTTCATTTTTGATAAGATGCAGGAAAGAACTTGGAGAAAACTTCCCTTTTGCATTGATTATTTGCTGCAAAGTTGTTTCAACACTTGCGCGTTTCTTTTCTTTTGGCTGCACCTGCTTTTGCACAGTTGCCTGGATTGCACTTGTTTCAATTTTCAAACAAAGAACAATTGTTAGTTTGAAATGGTTGTTGGTTTTGTGACCTTGATTGCTTGATCCTAGCCTAGCTTATATCGAGAACCTCTGTTGCTTGCTGGTTTTGAAGATTAATCTCTTTCAAATCGAAAGGCTCGACTTTCAATATTTCATGACAACTCACCTGCGTGGGGCTCTGGCCTTTTCACTTTATTCTACTCTTCTGACCTTTGTCTTGGACTTTCTTTCTTCTTCAATACCTTTGCTTTGAAGGCATCAACAAACACAGCCAGTCGGGATTGGCTTGGTGCGCCCGCTGAAGCTGGGCACTTTTCCTTAGCCTTTACTCGGTAGAGCCCTATAAAACCAGTCCTGTTACCTTTTCTTGGTACTAGTTTCAAAAACAGAGTTAGACCGAAAAGGATTCAAATAAAAAGTAAACAAAAGGCAAGAAGATGAATTTGAAGAGAAGCGTCTCTTTCAGGGGGAAAAAGGACTTATCTGGGGGTGCATGAAGACTTCAAAAGGACATGACATGCTTCTTGGACTGGATGCCCAACCCGCACAAACTTTCCCTACTTCTTGTAAACTCATTGACCCATATTTCAAAACCAAGGAACCTTGCCAGGACTCTTTCAATGGTGGGAGGTGTCTTCTTTTTGTCTGACGACGCCCTTTGCGGGTTTTCGCCAATCGACCTCTCTAATTTCTCTTCTCACCGTCTCTCAATAGTGCTCTCTACGAGTTTTCACCAAACAGACTCTCTCATTTTTAATTTCTCTAGTCACCGTCGCCTTATGGTGCCTGTAGTTTTTCACTGATAAGACTCTCTCATTTTATTTCTCTCAATTTGGACTGCATCAGATTCCAACAATGATGTTTTTTAATTCCCATGCCTTTGCCAATTGATCAGAAGGACTTGTACAAGGTGTTTGGGTAAAAATATTTTGGACGAAATTACAACTTTGGAACCATTTTGTTGTGTTCATGGACGAGCCATTATATCATCTACCCCAGTTTCACATTTTTGGGGGAATTGGGATTTTTGTTTTGGTGTGATTGAACCTCGAGAGAGGTTGACTACGTATCCTTTCGGAATCAAGTCAGACGTAGTTCAGGGAAACTTTGTTTTTGGTTGTTTTTGTTTTTGTTTTGTTTTATTTCTTTCTTTTTCTTCATCATTTTTCATTTTTTTTTGTTTTGTTTTGTTTTTGTTTCTCTTTTTTTTTCATTAGTACTTCCGGGTTCCAAAGAGAGTAATCAAAGAAGAGTAACCGGCTCAAAGGGTTTGCGAAAGATTTGATAGTGTTTGGGTAGCGGGAAAGAAAGCCTTTGTCATCTCAATTGCACAAAATCCATCACCGTAAAAGCGTAGACATAATACCCTTTTACTGCATCTGCATTCACAGCTGCCTCGGGATCATTTTCTTCGATGTCACCTAGATACAATGCTCCTCTTGGCAATATCTTTTTGATAATGTATGGACCCATCTAATTAGTAGCAAAGTTTCCTTTTGCTTCCTGGTGATGAGGGAGAATGCGTCTTAACACAAGTTGTCCCACTTCAAAATTCCTGGGCCGCACCTTCTTATTATAAGAAGGGGCCATTCTTTGTTGGTACAACTGCCTGTTACAGACCGCAACCATCCACTTTTCATCAATTAATTACAACTTTTCCAGCCGAGTCTTGACCCACTCACTATCCTCAATTTCTACTTCAACGATGATCCAGAGCAAGGGGATTTCTAACTCTGCGGGTATAACAACCTCATTTCCATAAACCAACAGGTATGGGGTCGCTCCTACCGATGTGCCCTGAGTACAATGCACTCTTTTGGCAGTACTCTTATCGTAATGTATGGACCTTTCCAACCCGCGAACCAATTTTCCTTCAGTTGTTTCAATTCTTTGTTTTATTTCCTCAAATTTAACTTCTTTGCATTTCGACTCTTAATTTATTATTTCAAAGCCTGAAAGTGTTTTGGGATCTGACCATGAAGTCCGTAAGCATGTCATGTTATTTAAAGCCGCATTATTAGAACTGAAAAGAAGAAATGAAAGAGAAAAATAGCAAAATCAGAAAGAATAAAGAAAAATGAATGATGAAATATTGATTTCATTTGTTGAAATTTGGAAGATACCAGGGTTTACATTAGGAAATTTAAAGACAAGAAACTAAAGAAAACATCCGAGTTACACCCTGGAATAACTTGAGATGCAGAAAAAGTAGCATGGCAGGTCTACCGGGACTCCAACCTGATCGGAAATGGCGTAGCCTTCCAGTTTTGAAGCTTGGCATTTGGTCCCATGTATAACACCTCAGCGGTGCTTGTTCCCTCTCCCGGCTGAACCATGTGGGTTTCGTAGAGTATTTTCCACATTGCCCCACATATTTCTTCAATATCTTTGGCCGTAAAGGCCTCATCATCTTCCTCTTCACTGTACTTCAGCTTGACAAAGGTTTCATACAAATGTGGAAGTGGTTGTGGCAAGACCCATCCCTCATTCTTTCTCTCATCTGCCCACTTTATATCATCTGGGTAGGGTTAAAACCTATCCTGAAAAACTTTTTAGTTGTAGGCAGGGTCACTGGTTCAGATATTCCTTGCAGAGCTTTTCCAAGTCCCTTCCGTGGCTGCAAACCATGTCTGATCATTTCCTTGGCCACTATAATCGAGGCATTAGACAGGAAAGGTTGGGGGTAAGGATTTCCCTCTTCATGCTGGTCCGCCACCATAACTTCGAAAGCTTGGTAGATTATGT
This sequence comes from Nicotiana glauca, assembly GCA_026770625.1. Taxonomy (NCBI): domain Eukaryota; kingdom Viridiplantae; phylum Streptophyta; class Magnoliopsida; order Solanales; family Solanaceae; genus Nicotiana; species Nicotiana glauca. The sequence goes on from MU691272.1 coordinate 155,574, forward strand.
GTTCACTGCCTTCCCTCGCTTCTAGACATGTAAGAGATGGGTCCCGGTAGATTGACTGTTCATCTTCTCCATGGACCACAATCTCCTGATCCTCATGTTCAAATTTCACTATTTGATAGAGGGTAGAGGGTACAGCTCATGCGGCATGGATCCAGGGCCTTCCCAGAAGAAAATTAAAGGATGTGTCCATATCCAGCAGTTGGAATGTCACCTCAAAGTCCACCGGGCCAATAGTCAAGATTAGGTCAATTTCCCCAATGGTGACTCTTTTGATATCGTCAAAGGCTTGCAGACAGACATTGTTGGGACGAATCCTTCCAGTCCCGATTTCCATACGTTGTAGTGTAAAGAGTGGGCAAATGTCTACCCTCGAACCTTCATCTACCATGACCCTTTTCACATAGTATCCCTCGTATTTGACAGTTAAGTGCAAGGCTTTGTTGTGAGCTGCTCCTTCTGGAGGCAAGTCATTTTTACTTAATGAAATCTGATTGACAGCAAAGAATCGTTCCGCCATCCTTTCTAGCTGTTCTACAATTTAAGCTAGCACGTATGCTTCATTGAGAGTCTTCATTAAAACCTTTTGGTGTTTAGGGGATTTCATCAGCAATGATAGCAAGGATACTTGTTCAGGATACTTTCGCAATTGATCAACCATTCATAGTCGGCTATCTTCATTTTCTGAAGGGAAGCTTCCGCTTCCTTGGCACTTACAGGTTTCTTAGATGGGAAACACTTTTTTGTGTCATTGTTTACTTCTTCCACGTTGGAATATTTCTCAATGGGGGAATTTTCTTGAAGCTCCTCCAAAATCTCTTAGCCCTTATACGTAAGCAACGTCTAACGGTAATTCCATGGCACCGCAACAGGGTCTGTCATAGGCTTCTATGGCGCGCGTCCAATAACCACGGTCTCATTCAGCCTCGATGGATTAATTGTCCCCCGCGCCACATAGGCTTCTTTGGGTATGTACATCTGGGCTCCTCTCTTCAGTTCAAACCTCTTTGGAGGGCTCAATGTAAAATCGCTTTTCTTTACGACCTCGTGGGACATAGAGAATTCCATCTTTGGGAGACATTGCCTCTGTTCCTATTTCAACTTTGTTTTCTGGTTCTGTCTTGGTAACTTTGTTCTTCTTTTCCCCTTTATCTTGCTTCGGGGCAAATTTTGGCTTTCTCTCTGCATCAACAATAGCAATTATGGCCTTTAGTGCCGGATCAAACTCTTTATCTTCACAAATCATTCCAATCACTAGGCCATTATTATGGGCTGGCAGTGGGTTATTGGTCACGTTGGGGACATCCTCATCCCTTGGCACTATTTTTCCTTGCTCTATCAAGTTCTTCACTGCACTTTTCAAGGTCCAACAATCATTTTTATCGATCCCTTCTGCCCCTGAATGATAGGCACATCGAACACCGGCTTTGTAAGCCGGCGATGCTGGGTTCTGCCTTGTTTGAAGGACTGGCTGCAGTAGACCCAGTTGGACAAGCTTTGGGAATAGATTGGAGTAGGATTCACCGATTGGTGTGAAAGTTTGCCTCTTGGGTGGCTCACGAGGAGGAAAATTATTCTGTGGAGGATGGGGATTATAGTGGTTTTGGTGAGGAGGCTGATTTTTTGGAAAAGGCGCTTGGTTTCTATTGGCATGTTGCTGCGGTCGTACAAAAGGTTGAGCATTCATGACCGCATATGGTTGAGGAGCCTAGGCCGTGTCGTGGTGAGGGTAATAATGTTGAGGGGATCTTTCTGAGAACATGGGTCTAGGAGCGCGGTGTCTTCTTGCACCCGAGGCCGCCATGGTTGTTTCTTCTTTCTTCTTACCCTTGGCCATTCCTCCAGACCCGCCTTTAATGGCTTGGGAGGTTGCTCTAATAGCCGATTGGCTCAGAATTCTACCTATTTTCAACCCGTTCTCCATCATTTCACCAATTTTAATAGCCTCTATGAATGATTTGCCCATAGCTGACATCATATTCTGGAAATAATCAGCTTCCTGAGCCTGAAGAAATACCGTGACCATTTCCACCTCATCCATTGGAGGCTTTACCTTTGACGTCTGTTCATGCCATTTGATTTCATACTCCCTAAAACTCTCAGAGGTCTTCTTTTTTAGATTTGCCAACGAGTTCTGGTCAGGAGCAATGTCTATATTATACTGGAACTGTCTAACAAAGTCTCTTGCAAGGTCGTCCCAGATGTGCTAACGAGAAATATCCCGATCCATAAACCACTCAGAGGCGATACCCACCAAGCTTTCCCCAAAGTAAGCCATGAGCAATTCTTTTTTTCCTCCAGCTCCGCGCAACTGATTGCAATACTTCTTAAGGTGAGCAATAGGATCACCATGCCCATCGTATTTTTTGAACTTCTGAGTTTTGAATCCCATAGGCAAATGCACGTGAGGGAACATACATAGATCAGTATATGACACACTTTTCTTCCCACTCAGACCCTGCATGTTTTTTAGGCTATGCTCCAGGCTTCTAATCCTCTTAGACATCTCATCATGTTCGGGAGCTTTAGGATTCTTGTCCTATCCTATTATGAACTCAAATGGAGGTGGCTGAGAGTAAGTGTAGGTAGGGTACTGAGGAGGCTCTACTTGGTAAGTAGGTGTTTGGAATGTAAAGGCCGAATGATCAAAAGTGGGCCTAGGCAATGCAGGTTGTGTTGTGGCCGAGCATGGGGGAGAGTGAAGATATTGGGGGCCGCTCCGGACATGAACACCTGGGGGCGAACCTCAGAAGGTGTTCCTATGAAATGAGCTAATATGGTGGGTTGTCCCAGTGAGGTATTTGGATGACTAATGGGAATATTGGAGGTACCCCCTGATCTAGGGAACAATTCGAGGAATCCGGGGATGGCACTTGGAGTCTCCCTTCCATTTGTCCATGCATACCACATCTCCCTGAACCGGAGACGTAGGATCTGGTTTTCCTCGGTTGCTGCAGACTCTGAGGCTGGGATGCCTGAGATGGGGCTATCTTTAGGGATGGGAATTGCTGGCAAGGTCATTTTCGACGACATTTCTATGCTCCCCTTTGATCTGGTGAAGTAAGGATGTGAGGCCAGTTTACCACAAAAAACCAACCACCATTTCTATAAAACCTAGACTGGGTGTGACAGCAGTAAATGGTTAGCTTGAGACAAATAACAGTTAGGTGATCGCATGTTGGGGTGTGATGCACCTATACAGTTAAATGGATGTCTACATGTTTTGCAACGATTGCATGCATCATCCCGGCTATTCCTTTCCAGTTTTTTTCTTCTGATTTCCATTCTCTTTTCTTTCCTTTTCTTTTCTTTTCTTTTCCCCTTTTCTCTCATTTTCTCATTTTTCTTTTCCCTCCCTCTTTTCTTTTCTTTTATTCTTGCCTTTGCTTTTTGCCATAGTTTCTTTCTCTAGATTTTTTTATTTTCTCTTTTTTTTGTTTCTTTTCCTCTCTTGTTTTTTCTTTTATTCTCTACCCTCCACTTTTTTATTTCCTCTTAGGGTTACGGTCGAATCTTATAGATATTACCTACGTATCATGACCCCACACGAATCATACCAAGCGTAGTTCTTGAAAAATGAACACGAAAAGTAAAAAAAATTTTTGGGAATTTTCAATTTTTCATTAGTAAAAACTTCTATTACAAAAGATGTTAAAATACTCGTCTTCTTGGAAAGAAAAACTACAAACAAACTCAAAATAAAACAAAATACAGACTCGATGCTTGAAAAATCAAGAATACATTAAAACTTCAATTACTAGGGTCCGCGGGGCATCATTCGGCCTCGCCGCAGGCCTATGTGCGAGACCCCTTGTAGTTGCTCCAAATCGTTCATAACTCGGCGGACGAAAGTCATCACCGCATCATAAAAAGTGGTGCGAGTCATGTTCTCGCACACTTGGCACTTCATGGTGATGTAGTCGGCGATGGCTCTGATTCTTTCTCTAATTCTGCCCTTTTCCTGAAGCAACCGCCCTATCTGTTGGTTCCGGGCTTCTAACACTTGAGAGTCATGGAGGTGGTGGTCTTGTAACTGCTGTATTTCTCTCTCCATTTTGGCCATCAGCCTATAGCAATGCTCCCTCTCAGCTTTGAAATCTTTAGCTTGCTTAGCTGCCTCGTCCTCAAGGGTAGTCACTTTTCTTCTCAGATTAGTAATAGTCCCTTCATAATTTCTCTTCATATATTGCACAAATTGGGCCCGTTCTTCTGCTTTCTTTGCCCACGGTGCCTGAATTTTTGCTATATTCTCTTTGGATTTTTCCAAGTTTCCTTGGTACTCGAGGACTTTCTTTTTTAGTCCGCTTATCAACCTTTCATCAGCCCAACTTCTTTCTTGGTTGTTGGAAGCTATTTTCATCTGCCGGATCCGAGCCTTAAGAGCCTCATTTTCTTGGGTTAGTTTCTTCTTGTCACCCGCATCGGCTGCGGCTTGCAAGCTGTTTTCAAACTGAAAATCCCGAACTTGCTTTTCTAGCTCTCCTATTCTTGCCCTGTATTCATTCTCTTTGGCTAACCAATCCCACTGCACCTGGGCCCCATCGGTAAATTATTGGACGTGTGGTCTCTTTGCGGGCATTTCAAGAATTTGGAATCTTTTGCCAAACCAAATCATGTATTTAGAGTCCACTTCACCTCTAGCCCGATGCCGCACTATGGTATTAGGTTCGAGAAACCTACACTCATTCCATATTTGGCGAATTTTCCCTTCTGGAAATGCAACTTTTGGGCCTAATTCAATGACTTGTTTACTTAGATCCTCATCATTGTTGACGGTTTGAAATATTCCCAATTGGCGCAAGACCCTGTAGGGAGCATAGGGTTGGATGCTCTAGATGCCCATCAAGAGGATATAAGGCACCTCAGTCGACGTGTATACTGCTTCCTGATGAGTGGTGATTTTATCACTCAATCTAGCCTCTTTTCCTTAGCTTTTATGTCCTTTTACTATAATATGAAGTCGTTTATGGTGTGTATTGTTAGATTTTTAGGTAAATAATTCTATGAAGTGATTTGAATTGAATCGAATTGAAATTGAGCAAAAGAAGGTGAAAACAATGCAAAAAACTCTCCAGTGATTCCGCTTCTCCGGAAGGATGGCCGCAGAAGCGATCCCGCTTCTACGAAAATGGATGAACAGGAGAAAAACCGCATCTGCCGTTGGAAATTCACTTCTGCAGAAGCGCAGTTGCAATTATGGTTCTGCTTTTGCTGAGGAAGGCACAACTGTACAGTTCCACTTCTGCGATGGGTTTTCCGCTTATGCGGAGCCGCACCTGTGATGATTCTTCCGCAGGTGCGGAAGTCGTGCATCAGAACTGGGCAAATTAGACATTTTACATTTTCTCAACCCCAAACCATTTTTATACTCGTCCAAACAGATATTTTAATATCTTTGGCTTATTTTCAGTCCTCATAGACTAGAGAGAACAAGTTGGAAGCTAGGGTTCTTGCACACACACTTTGGTCTTGAAGATTGAAGCTTGTGGTTAAGATTTTCTTACCCATTTATGTTTATTTCTTCATTTCCTTGCTTTGTATTGAATATTTAAGTGTGTAATATTTATTTCCAACACTTGAATCTTGTTTATGGAAATATTCATGTTTAAAGTATGGATTATATACCTCGTTGTGCTTATGTATTGGATGATTTTTATATATTTATGAAGTGAGTTATTGTTACTTTCATGATTCTTGTTCTTTAATGTTTTCAAAGGGACTAGATAACCCTAGGACTTTCCCATTAAATCTGAATTGATTTTGGAAAAGATAATTTGGGGTTGGGAAAGATTAATTAACAAGAACTTGAGGCGTTAAACCTTATTTTATAGATTCTACCTAGGGATAGGATTGAACTACTTGTAGCCATTCCGGGTGTGCTTAATCTTCTAATTATTTTAGGGATAATTCAATTAGGAAGTCTTGTTAGTCTTCGGAAGAAGCTGATTAAAAATTATTATCTGTGGCTAATTAACATAAACTCGCTCATATTTGTAAAATCGTGAAATACATTGGATCGTTACTCGAGTGTAATTTCCGATGCAACCATACTTGTAGCCATTGATCATTTTACTTGCTTTCTAGGTTAGTTTACATTTCCGCATTTAGGTATAAACACTCTTCAAACCAAAATTCTTAGTGTTTGGCATTGTGCGATAAGCAATAATTTTCTTACATGCCTAATCGCCTACACATTGTTCTCTGTAGGATTCAACCCCGACTCATAGTTGGGTATATTATATTGCATGCGACCGTGTCTATTACTTTTTAGTAGTGGATTTGGACGTCATCAAAATTGGCGTTGTTGCCGGGGAACAATTTGGTGTAATTTAGGTTGTTTGAGAAGTAAGCGAAAGTGCTTTGGTCCAAACTTGTGAATATTTGTGTAATTAATTTTTCTTACCTTGGTCTATTTTTCTTGTTTATTTCTTGTTTATTTTTTTATTTTTAAAAAATGGCATCGTATAATGAAAATTGGTTGGATGGTAGTTGTTCATACTTTGATGACCCTTGTCCTTATTGTGGAGGACCACATTCATGGCAAAATTGTTTAAATTCTCCCGGGGGTGGATTGTGCGCACAATCTCAAACCCATGAGTGGAGTGTTTGTGATAAGTGTGGTTTCCAAAATGGTCAGTGGGATGACTGTGCTTATTTGTTATTCCCTTCCCCAAGCCCCCACTATTTTGATTCTACTTTTTGTGATGAGAATTATAGGGCCATGGAAATGGAAGAAGTTGAACATGGCAAAAATGGAGAGTTCAAGCTTATGTTGGAGTGTTTACTTGAAGAACGAAACAAGGAGCAAAATGCCTTGGAGGAACTTTTGGAGACTAGTCTTCAAAATGACTTGGCACTTGAAAGGTTGCACTCACAAATGAATGAAATGATCAAAGCCTTAAGGGTTCAAAAAACCTCGGAAGTGAATGAAAGCCAAGAACCGTCCTTGGAGATTGAAGTTGAAAATCCTTCGTTAGCACTTGATCAAAACCAAGAAGAACTCTCAAATGCTCAAAATGAGAAAATAATGCTCATGTTGGAGTCCATTCTTGAAAATGAGGAGAAGCTCAACTTTGCACTCGAGGACTTGAAACAAAGCTTATCTCACAATGATGAACATATTCGCACTTTGGAGGATCAAATGCAAATATTGGTTGAGGCTCACTATGCCCACCAACTTGAGTGTGCGGAAGAAAGCCAAGAAGAGTTCAATTCCAAGGAAGAAAGTGAGCTTTACTATGAGGATTCAAGAATTGAACATCCGCCAACCGACTCCATGAGTATTAATGATGCCGAGAAAAATATGGATTTAGAGTCAACCGATATAAATGCAAATGTGGTTGAGATTGACTCTAGTCCGGGGGAAGAAGAGGATGTCGAAATAGAAAACATTGCAAAGGGAAGGTTTGAAGTCACATTTCAAGCAATTTTAACGTTGGAATTGTGTGGTGATATGGAAATTGAACTACAATGACTCAACAAGGGATTGCGAGGAGGAAAGACAACAACCATACATTTTACAGTTTGAAGAAACAAGAAAACAAAATGACATTCCTCACTTGAGAGCCAAGAAGTGTAAAATGAAGAGTTTTAGGCTTGGCTCGATCATCAACTTACCACCCCCCATCGCTCGTGGTCAAAAGCTTTATTCCAAGCTAGGTGCCCAGTTCATATCATCCAAGTGGCGAGAAAAGTGGTAAAGCTGTTTGCGTCGTGCCACGACGTTAAATGCGGCGCTTGGTGGGAGGCAACCTATCATTTTTCAAAATTTTAGTCGTTTTTGAAATTTTCTTTTTTAGAATAGCTTGGAATATTATTTTTGACTAATCTACCAAGTTTTAGATTTTTTGGAGTTGATTTGAACAGGTCGGAGTGGTCCGGAGGGATAAAACCAGTAGCTGCAGAAACTGTGCAAAAATCTTCTGCTGTAACCCATATGCGGATTTTTGACCGCATCTGCGGTCATGCAGAACCGAACACCAAGACGCAGAAGCGAAACTTTCCGTAGAACCGGGCTCCTTTACGCTTAAGCGACTCCGCAGAAGCGGGTATTTTCCGCTTAAGTGGGAAGTCGCTCAGGTCTAAAAGTTGGAAAATTTTTTAAATGCTTCAGTGCACAGGTAATATTGTCACACTGCTCTCCCCAGCCCTAACTCCCCAAACATGAAAAAAATATATATCTCCAAAATTCAAAGAAACCTGCTCGTGAATTCTTTCTCTTGTGCAAAACTCAGGTGTTTCGATTGAAAATGGACCCTAACACAAGCAGACGACAACCTGAAATAGAAGAGGAAATTGATGAACCATATGATGAGTCACGCTTCATGTCAGCTGCATGCGAGAGTCGGTATTTACACGACCTTGTCAAGAGGAGGATAATTCTTGAAAAGGGCATACATGAAGACAAATTGGCCGAAAAACTTCCGAATTTCTATGCCCGATTCAACTCATCAGGATGGTCTTGCTTCATACCCACTCCTTGCAAAGCCAATGAGGAGTGGGCTCGTGAGTTTTATGCCAACCTCAGGCACACAGATTTTGACAGCCCACAAATCGTCATCAGAGGAAAAATAGTGAGGTTTGGGATCGAGCAAATTAATGACGCTCTTGGTATTCCCAACTTTCTAATAGATCCGATACAAGAAAAAGATTTTGTGAAAATGGAGAATGTTTTGTATCCAAACTCTTCCCTCCGCACTTGAGAGACAAATGGGGTAATATGAGGAAAGGGCTCAAATCAACCGACTTCACTGCTGAGGCAAAGATGTGGCTATACATCCTGTGCAACAGGGTCTCTCCGTGCGGAAACGTTATAGATGTCTCCTACACTCGAGCATTGATTATTGCATGTCTATTGGACAACATTCCTGTGAATGTTGGATACTACATTCTGCGAGAGATGAGGGAGTACTTGAGAGACAAGGATGGAGTCATGATGTTCCCTTCGCTGATCACTCAGTTATGCACCAGAGCAGAGGTTGAGATACATGGCACCGATCGGTGGCTATCTGCTGACAAACCTTTTCATCCTTTGAGAGTGACAGGACAGGGGAGCGTAGTCAAGAGCAAGAAGAGAAAAGTCACCACCACTTCTACTACTTCAGAGTTTTCACAGGCAGTTGCACAGGGACCATTCGGGATACTAAACTCCGAGCTTGCATCTATTCAGGAGTTAGTATCATAGCTTTCGAGTGGGCCCTCATCCTCCCAGCCTTGGCCTTCATACTTCTCCAGGGACGAAATGCAGGGTTACTTAGATGAACAAAAGAGTCAAAATGAGCATATTGATAATATGGCAGCATCCGTGACTCGACTGGAGGGAGCATATGGCACTTTGGCCAAGGCCCATACCACCCTTCAGTCAGACTTTGAGAAAGAGAAGAAGAAGAACAAGAAGAAGGGCAAATTTATGATCAAGATATGGAGAGGCATCAAGGCAATCTTCAAATGGGGGAACCCAAACAAGAAGATACCAGTGGCGGCCAAAGATGATAATGAGGAGTATTCCTTCATTTCAGAGTATGCTGGTGATGATGATGCCGGTGAGAAGACTGATGATGATGGAGTTTAGAGTACAACACAGCAGTGATCTGCCGTCCTCCCATAGTCTGCTAGTCTGATGCAGACCTCAGGGAGACCCTCAAACTGTTTGTGATTTATATTTCGTATTGTGCAGTGTGGACACTGCACTATTTAGTTGGGAGTGGCTATTGTACTGTTGTATTCATGTTTTGAGACATTGTGTGCCCTTGTCGGGCTTATATTTGTGCTATGGATATTGTGTGCCCTTGCCAGGCTTGTTATCATGCTGTTGTGCATATTGTGTGCCCTTGCCGGGCTATTGTATGTAGCAGGTGCTCTTACCAAGCTTTGTATGATTAGTCGTGTTTTTATTTTTCTTCCGTTATTTATTTTGTTTTTTGTAGCTTATTGTTATTAGTTTAGTTTCTTTTACTTTAGTATCCCTTTTAGTAGTTTTGTTTTCTTTTAATTCTTATTTCCTTTAGTAATATTTCCTTGGGTTTGCTTCATGCCACGGTTCTTTCCCAAGGAACATTTTTGAAGTGAACCGGGTGACTTTTCCCTATGATAGATGGCGTGACAACTTTCTTAAGGGAATTAGTCGTGTTTTGCTAGGATGAGGCTTTTGGATTATTTGGTACTAATAAAATTAGCCTCTTGTATGTAAATTGTGAATTAAGAATACCCCTCCGCAATTTGGTTTTGAACTAAAACAACTAAGTTTCATGGTGCAAAATAATTCTTGTGATAAATTTTTGACTCTTTTAGTGACTCTTAGCCCACTAGTTTGAATATTGCTCTAAATGCTATTATTAGAAAATGAAATTGATCAATCTTGATTAATTCATATGCCGTGTGTGTTAGTGTTTGTTCAAATAAGTCTTGTGTTTACTTCTATAATCTAGAACTTGCCTGGTTGGTTTTTCAATGCTAATGATAGTGTGTTTGGTTGGAGGAATGATCTTAGGCATTCTTTGTTTTATTTATAAAACCTCTTTAGCCTTTCAAGCCTACCTTTACATAAATAGTATCACTAGTACCCATTTTGAGCCTTTAAACCTTTTCTTTGGCCAACTCATTACAAACCTTTTCCCTTTTGTAAAATAGTTCCCTCTCTTGAACCCGACCCTCCTTGAACATTGATAATGAGGCTAAAAGCCTAAGTTAGGGGTGGTATCAAAGTGGAGATTGGTAAGGTTGTACGTTGAGTGTAGGACCACATGCCTCGAGGTGTTTGTTTTAAATCATTCAAGCTCTAAAAGAAAAAAAAAAGAAGAGAAAATATGTGTATATATATAAATTATGGAGCCTTGAATAAAATTAGAAGAGGTATGTAAGGTGGTTCTATATTGGAAACTAGATGCAAATAAGGCTACGGGGGTTTGAAAAGAAGCAAAGTGCAAAAGAGTGAAAAATTGTGAGTAGTGTTCAAGGAGGGTGAAGTCACTTGTATCCAAATGTTTATCCGATCCTTCCCTAAACCTACACTACAAGCTTAAAAAGTCCTTATGGGACCTCTAACCGAACATTCTTGAATAAGCGATGAATTAAAATAAGGGCAAGCTTATAGTATGAGATATTGTAACACTTGAAGTTCTTTGTGAGAGTGAGTGGTTTTGTAAAATTCGTCCCTTATGTTGTATTGCAAATATAGTGATTTTGGGACTTTCTTTCTTGTGAGGGCACATGAATTAGGAAGGATTGGTGAAATTGAGTACATTGAGCATATGTAGTGGACTAGTGTTTTTGAGTCACTTCTTGAGGCTTATTTTTATCACTTGATTATTTTGAAACTCCCGTGCACATTCTTGAAGTTGTTTTTCTTTATGAGGGAGTCATTCGGGAAAGATACACATACTTGAGCCTAATTGTTAGTACCAACCAAATCCGTAAGTACGGTGCTTAAATTGGAGAATGTGATATGTACATAATAGAAATACTACTTGTGTTTTAAATGGTAATTCCTCATGGAAGTGTTGGTTTTGATTTGCTTGAGGATAATCCAAAAGCTTTAAGTTGGGGGTGTTGATGAGTAGTGATTTTACCACTCAATCTAGCCTCTTTTCCTTAGCTTTTATGTCCTTTTACTATAATATGAGGTCGTTTATGGTGTGTATTGTTAGATTTTCAGGTAAATGATTTTATGAAGTGATTTGAATTGAATCAAAGTGGAATTGAGTAAAAGAAGGTGAAAACAATGCAAAAAACTCTCTAGTGATTCCGCTCCTGCGGAAGGATGGCCGCAGAAGCGGGAAATGGCTAAATAGGAGAAAAACCGCATCTGCGGTTGGAATTTTGCTTCTGTGGAAGCGCAACTTTGATTATGGTTCCGCTTCTGCGGTGGAAGGCACAACTGTACAATTCTGCTTCTGTGGTGGGTTTTCCGCTTATGCGGAGCCGCACCTGCGATGATTCTTCCGCAGGTGCGGAAGTCATGCATCAGAACTGGGCAAATTAGACATTTCATATTTTCTCAACCCCAACCCATTTTTATACTCATCCAAACATATATTTTAAGTTCTTTGGCTTATTTTCAGTCCTCGTAGACTAGAGAGAACAAGTTGGAAGCTAGTGTTCTTGCACACACACTTTGGTCTTGAAGATTGAAGCTTGTGGTTAAGATTTTCTTACCCATTTATGTTTATGTATTCATTTACTTGCATTGTATTGAATATTTAAGTGTGTAATATTTATTTCCAACACTTGAATCTTGTTTATGGAAATATTCATGTTTAAAGTGTAGATTAAATACCTTGTTGTGCTTATGTATTGAATGATTTTTATATATTTATGAAGTGAGTTATTGTTACTTTAATTATTCTTGTTGTTTAATGTTTCCAAAGGGATTAGCTAACCCTTGGACTCACCCATTAACTCCGAATTTATTTTGAAAAGATAATTTGGGGTTGGGAAAGATTAATTAACAAGAACTTGAGGCGTTAGACCTCATTTTATAGATTCTACCTAGGGATAGGATTGAACTACTTATAGCTATTCAAGGTGTAATTAATCTTCTAATTGTTTTAGGGATAATTCAATTAGAAAGTCTTGTTAGTCTTCAGAAGAAGCTAATTAAGAATTGTTATCCGTGGCTAATTAACATAAACTCGCTCATATTTGTAAAATCGTGAAATACATTGGATCGTTACTCGAGTGTAATTCCCGATGCAACAATACTTGTAGCCATTGATCATTTTACTTGCTTTCTAGGTTAGTTTACATTTCCGCATTTAGGTATAAACACTCTTCAAAACAAAATTCGTAGTGTTTGGCATTGTGCGATAAGCGATAATTTTCTTACATGCCTAATCGCCTACACATTGTTCTCTATGGGATTCGACCCCGACTCATAGTTGGGTAAATTATATTGCATGCGACTGTGTCTATTACTTTTTAGTAGTGGATTTGGACGTCATCACTTCCGTAACAGGAATCCATCCGAAGGCCCACTCAATTTTGTCAGCAGTCAAAGATCTCAAATGTGATAACCAAGCTTCAGTGCCCTCAGGGAATTCAATACTTGCTACCCGGGTTTTAGATTCTTCAATGCAGCTCAACCCGGTCAAACCATAATTCATGTACCCAATCCGGTGATAGAGGTGTTATTGCATCTACAGTTGTAGCAACAAATTGCAACCCTGGAAGAACTTTCCCCCTTCTCGGCATATAATGAAGGCTCGATAGATTTCAGACACGATAAGAGAAACCACCGTGTTGTTGGCTTTCTTGATTGCAACATCTAGCATTCCTACGAGGTCGATCTCTATGTGACCATCTTTTCGTGGACAGACCACAACTCCCAAGAAAACAACCACGAAAGCTAAACCCTGCCTTGCCTCCTAGTTATCTTTGTTTCTGGCGTGGGTTAAACCAGTGTTGGGCTCTTCAAAACCTCGGGGGTTGCCATTTCGATGATTCAAGAAATGGAGTGTGCAATACCCTTCTGATAGACCTTTGTCCTGAACATCCCCACTAATACTCAACAAGTCCAAAAATCTGTGGGGAGAGATCGGTCTTGGTGACAATGGATATCGACTCCTGAGGTTTCCACTAAGGCCTGCATAACCCGCAACTTCCTCTAATATTGGTGTAAGCTCAAAGTCCGAGAACTGGAACACATTGCGAGTCGGGTCCCAAAAAGGTATCAATGCTTTAATGATATCCGGCCTTGTCTTAATGTTCAATAATCCGACGAGGCCACCCAGAACTTTTACCACTGTTTCTCTGCTACCCTTTCCTTGGTCATTCCACCATATGTGGAGCTTCAAGGGGATCTCATTAAGGACTGTGAAGGGTTCAATTTCAATCGTGCTCATCCTGCACATTTATTAAGGTGATTTAATAACTTATTTTGACCTAAAAGAAAAAGTGACTATTTTTCAAAATTTTCATTTAAGAAAAACAAAGACCTGGTTTTACGGATACGACCTTTCAGCACTTCGGGGAGGAAGATTTTAAGGTTGTGTCCGCTAATCGTTAAAAATGACTCAGGGTGGCTGTCCTTGCAAAAACAGCCTTCCGGTGCCCTTTTGGGGACATTCGGCTTATTTACACAAGAATGGCATCACCCGACTTATTTGTGAAAAAAAATTAAATTTTTTGTTGTTTTGGGCTATTTTTACAAAAAAGGGAAGTTAGACCCGAAGAGGGTTGCCTACGTATCCCACATCCGGTGGGAATCAAACTGGCGTAGTTTGGGCAGATTTGACAAAACCAACTATTTTTTGAAAACAAAATCTTTCTTTTCTTTTTTCAAAATTCCGGCAGAGTTTCAGTACTATTTGATTTTTCAAAACAGGTGGTTACCCTCACTTAGTCCTAACAATGCTATTTTCTTTTAAACTCTCTTCCATTATTCACAAGCCGGTCAACATGAAAATCCGGAGCAAATAAATGCACAAGTAGCAAGTAGGATGCATCAGGATGGTCTTTTCATCTCAGGTTACCTGTCCTAGACGAACCCAACCCCTGTGTTGAGTTCCTAGGTCAAACGCACATGATGCTAACAAACGTTCTTACTAGGGATCTGACATGAGGCTTTGTTATACTAAGTTTAGCCCTGGGTTTATTGTTCTAGATCTGTCTTACCCAAGCGGACAACTCGAGCCGGGGGGGCAGCGTACCGGGGATACAGAAGCTCCGCCGGCTTAGCAACTTGTCCGAACCTCGTTCTAAATGGGAAAAGACTCTAAATAGAAGAGAAGTCACACGAAGTGCACCCTTCTCCATGATGTAGAAGACTCAGAGAGAGGAAGGGTTTCGTAGAAGTTGATATATACAATTCACCAAATATCAAAGCGGTAAAGAATTTAGCACATTTAGCATGAAACATGTGGGAAAATCAGATAAACCCAAATATAACAGTTATTCTAAGCTCAAATTCTTGAACCCTAAACCGAAGTTCTAGGTTGGCTCCCCAGCAGAGTTGTCAGAGCTGTTACACCTCCTTTTTTACACACCTACCCCGAAAGATAGTGTCTAAGGTAGTTTTTCCAATTTAAGTGATATTATTCGAATTGGAATTATTTATTTATTAGAGTCGCCACTTGGGATAGGTTTGGCTTTTGGTGTCCCAAGTCACCGGTTTATCTTGAATCCCAAATTGAGAAAAAATTTCTACTTTCCAAGTGAAGTCTGCGAACCAGAAATTCTGAATAACGAATTCTGTTAACATGGGGGAAGGTATTAGGAACCCCTGGATCCCGTGGTTCTAGCACGGTCGCTTAAACTATCATAATTGTCCTAATATCTGATTTTAAAACATGTTCAAACTGTAGTGCAATTTTAAATTATTTACCGCTTTTAATTAATTTTAAGGAAATTGAACGTCGTCCAAAACGTGTCTTTGGATTGCGTCATATGAAATGCACCCGCAATCTGAAACACATTTTATTCAACGTTTTAGGATTTGGATTTGGGTCACATGAAATGCGCACCCGAGTTTAGGAAGGTAAAATTATTAAATAACGCGCCTAAAGCAACTAACGTATTATTGACTTTGCGGGAGGCCATGAAAATTTGCTAGATGGCACGTCCCATGTTCTAAGGATTTTAAAAGGGATATTTAAAGAGGGCCACGCAATTTGTGAATTTTGTTTGGCGCGGCACACCTTAATTTATTTTTAAAAGGGTGTCCTAAAGATGAACTATTATTATCTATTAAGGATTGTCTCTAAAAAAAAATTAACTAGCACTATGAATTAATTGTTATTAAAGGCATTCAAGAAAGTTCGGGCCTCAAGATCAAGCCTAAACGTAAAGAAGGGGACGTCCATTATTGAAGGCCCCTTAATTCAAGTCTGCCACTTGACTTGAAAGGCCTAGGCCTGCATTACAAATTTAAGCCAATAGCCTTAATTAAGGCCTTCAGCATATTGGGCTTCGAAATTAGCCGACGAAGAAGGAAAATTCAGTCAGCTTTATGAAAAGCTGTCTCATGTTGGGCCTCAACACAAGCCCAAGCGTCAATGATCCGCCACTGAAATCAGAACTCATATTTGAGGGTTCGTATTTGGGCCAACACTACTCCTGCCTCGTGGCAATTTGACGTCCAGGCCCAAAGAGGCCCAAACGTATTTAACTGTGGATTTTTTCATGATTCAAGCCCCACATACATATAAAAAACAATAGAATTAAGGCCCTATATCATATGAACCTGATTCACTTAACTAAAGCAGGAAATAATTTGCAAATCGATTTTGTACTTGTCTTCAGCTAGTAGTAGCGATTTTTGCATTGAAATACTGATTTTACTTTAGATCTCTATAATACTGAATTTAAGACATAATTAGGCTTAGTAATTTCAGTAAAAATAAAACAATTCAACACCTAATCAATTCAAACTGCATGGTGATTTTTAACTTCAAATCTTATACACATTCACTCGTTCACATACTGATGAACTAACATGTTGATTCCTAGATTTTAACAACAATTAAACTTCAGTTATTACCATGGATTGGAAACTAAGAACAGCTACTGAAATTTTACCAAATTAACATGAATCTAAGTGTTGAATGTTTCTAACAAACAGTCCAATTATACAGTCATTCGAGTGTCCAAATATGCTAATGAATCTAACAATTTCAAGTAAGTTTAAGGACAACATAAGCTCTAGAATATGACTATTATGTTAAAATAAAAAAAAAATAGTCTAAATTAATTATCCCTACATTACACTACCAGATCTAATAGTTTGAACATATAAAAGGAAATAACAGGATTGGATAAGAGAAATCATCTCTGGACAGCTGAGGATTCAAATCATTCTTCATTCACATATTCCACAAACTCTTTCCATTTAATAGTTAAGTGAATACCTAGAACTTGAACAAAAATAAGAGAAAACTGAAGGTCAGCTAGGCAGCAATACAGTAGCAGATGTAATTTCAGCAAAATCTCAACAAATCCAAGACTGAATTCAGGAGTAGGATTCAGCAACACCAAAAATCAAACTCAATTGTACCAAAGGGACCAGCTGAACTTGAAATCAGGCTTTAATGAACCAGCTCTAGCAAAACAGTAGACATGGAGGGATCTCTAGACAATTTTTTTTATTTTTTTGGATTTTCCTCTCTAGGATCTAATGTTTATGTGTCCAAACTCTCTACTTCTACAAAAAAAAATTGAATTTTTCAGTAGCTTTTTAGGCTTTTAGAACTCTCAAACTTTCGGATTTCAAATTTTGGTTTTGGGATTTGAATATCAAATTTTCAGATTCTTTAGGCTTCTAAAACTTTTGAATTTCAAATTTCAGATCTCTAGATTTCTAAACTTGTTTTGCAAGGTGGGGGTACTACCCTTTTATAGGCAAAGTTTAGGGCAATTTTCAGATTTTTCTTTACACCCTTACCCCTTCTTTATTTTTAGTTTTTAGCTTAAAAGTCCTTAAGGACCGACTTGTTACCTAAGTTAGATTACTAAATTTCTGAATTTCAAATTAGAACCCCCATCTAGATGGTTCTAGGGGGTTCTACTTTCAGCTACTGCAGGATTCTCTATTTTCTTTCCTAAACTACCCTTCACAAATATGAGAATTACCCTCATGACCCTTGAAAGGTATCCAATGGGTCAAATTATGACCCAGAACTGTTTAACTTATGGGCCTAAATAATGTAGCCCAATTCCAACAACTTTCAGGCCATCAGTCATCGAGCCCTAAGGCTCTGAACAGGGTTGTCCAGGCCAATGAAAACAGAAGCATGGAAGGCCAAGGACATTGAATCCAAAGAACTCAAATAATTGGAACAAAATAAAAATCAATTTTAATTAATCTAGCCACAACTATGAACCAAGCAAGCTGAGTAAAACAACTAAACAAGACCTATTTCATCATCTGACCCAAATTAATCCAAAGAACTAATCCAAACGAGACTGAAAAGAAAAGAAATAATACAGAAGAAAATGGATACTTACTGGATCGATGGCTTAGAAGCCATAGAACTAGTGTGGAAGCTTTGACTTCATGATGTGAATTGTAACATTGAGCACTAGCCTGGATTTCTTCAATGGCCTGTGCTCTTTGTCACAGTTCCCATTATGAGCCAAGAATGAAGGAGAAACAGAGATGAAGGCCAATCGGAAAATTATGACCATACCTGTCCATTACGCACAAACAAACCTCTAAACCCCCTGGCTTTCCATCGAAGTTGTTCTATGCGCATAAAATCAAGAAGAAACCAGATCGGAGCTTGAAAGAGATAAGAAGGAGAATACTTCAGTGCTGCCTTTGATCTTTGATTTGAAGATGAGAAGTAGTTTTGGAAAGAAAATAACAGTGTATTTGGAATGGGGACATGAGGGTGGTTATTTGGTCAAGTTTTCATGCGATTTGGAGGTCAATCGCTGCCGCATGGCGATTTCCGGTGGTGGCGGCGGTGGTGAGAGATAGGAGTGGAAGAGATGACATAAGATGGAGTACTAGGTTAATGTTATGACATTCAGACATTTTTAATTAAATGGGGGATGTGATTGGAGCCCTTGGATGAGTAAAAGCAGAGGGCCAAGATTAAATCGCCACAAACTAACTTAAAATGATGTAGTATTTTCCCCATACTACGTCGTTTCAGGAGTCTTAGAGGTTGGGGCTTGGACCGGGTATTTGGGGTGAATTTTGGGCTTGGTTTGGATATGTGGATAGGTTTTGGCTTGGGCTGGTGATTTGTTTTAACACTGGCCCAAAATTAACAGGCCATCTTTTCTTTTTATTTATTTATTTCCATTTCAATTAATTCTTTTTCTTTTATTTGTTTTTCTCTTTTTCTTCTTTTTTTTCAACTTTAAAACCAAACTAAAATTAAACCTAAAAATTAATTCAACCTACCTAATTAAGCTAAAATTAAACTAATACCAATTTAAAGGAAACTAATAAACCTAAAACTAAAATTAAAACCAAATAATACAAATCAAAGTTTTCTTTGTGATTTTTTTATTTTTGTACAAGCCTAATTACTAATTAGTCTAAAAATGTGTAAAATTAAATCCTAAATGGCTATGCAATATTTTTTGTATTTTTGTGAATTATTTAAAACTAGAATTACGCACAAAAAAATAAAAATCAACACAAAATGACGCAATTAAATCCTAAAAATCAAATAATAAAAGGAAAATCCTAATTTTAAGAATTCTATAGGAGTAATTCAAGAGAGGCAAAAATCACGTACTCACAAACGCTACTACGGACCAGTTCCTAAATCGAGTATTCTCTTATCCTTAGTTGACTTGTAACTTTGTTATTGTTCTTATTGTAATACCTTAATTGCCTAGTTAGAAGCGGTATTTAGGAACCCCTTTGTAAAACCTTAAACTTTCTGAGTTGTGTTGTGACTAGAGTTAGTCATAAGTTAAATTCTTTGTAACTAGTTAGTCACAAAGTGGCTTGTGATTAGTTATTACAAGTTAAGAGTGATTGAAGTCTTTGCAACTAGCAAGTGACAAAGTGGTTTGTGATTAGTGTATTACAAGTTAGAGTGAGTGAAGTCTTTGTAATAGAGTCATTACAAAGTCTCTTGTAATCGAGTGTTTACAAATTAGTGAAGTTGAAAGCCTATAAGTATAGGTCGTGGTTTTGCCCCTTGTGTGGGATTTTTCCACGTAAAAATACCATCTCTCATTTACTTATTATTTCATTAGTATTCTTAAAGGAAACTTGTAGAGGACTAGGTACTCTATAGTTTGGTGGACTCATATAAACTAACAATTGGTATCAGAGCAGGTTCCTTCTATCAGGCTAATAACTAGGAAGGATATGTATGGCTGCTCCACCAAATTTTGAAGAAGGTCAATCTACATACATACCACCCAGGTTCAATGGACAATACTATGGGTGGTAGAAGACAAGAATGCATAATTTTATAATGGCTGAGGATTTTGAGTTATGGGATGTCATATGCGATGAACCTTATGTCCCAACAAAGGTACTTGAAGATCTTCCCTTCTCAATTCCAAAAACCAAAAAAGAAAACACCAACGCAGACAGGAAAGCTGTGGAGAAGAATTTTCGTGCCAAGAAGATTTTGGCATGTGGAATAGGACCTGATGAATATAATAGAATCTCTGCTTGTGACACTGCTAATGAGATATGGGATGCTTTGTAAACAACTCATGAGGGAACCACCCAAGTAAAATAATCTAAGATCGATATGCTTACTACCGAGTATGAACTCTTTGGGATGAAGGACAATGAATCCATTCAAGATATGCACACAAGATTCTCTTCCATATAAATGAGTTAAACTCACTTGGTGAAACCATTCCTAGGAACAAGGTAGTGAGGAAAATCCTCAGTATCCTACCTAGTTCTTGGGAAAGCAAGGTAAATGCAATTACTGAAGCAAAGAACCTGCAGGAGCTGATCATGGATGAGATGGTTGGAAATCTGAAGGCCTACGAGATGAAGAGGAAGATAGACAGTGAAAGAAAAGAACCAAAGAAGGAAAGGAACCTGGTAGTCAAAGTTGATAGAAATGATTCAAGTAAGGAGGATAGTGACATGGCTTACTTAACCGAAAGATTTTAGAAAATGGTCAGAAGAAATGGAGGAATACAAAAAAGGGGCAGCTCTAGAAAACCAAAGAACTATGATCTTTGCCATAAGTGTGGAAATCCTGGGCAATTCATCAAAGACTGTCCTCTCCTGAAGCAAGACTACTCTAAGTACAACCCTGAGAGAGCAGCCAAAAGGAACCCGGTTCCTGAAAAATACTTCAAGAGGAAGAAATCTGTTGATAATAGGGTCAGACAGGCTCTTGCGGCATGGGGACACTCCTCTAGTGAATCTAAAGATAAAGCCGATGCAGGTGACAACTCCATGATAGCCGTTGAAAGTGAGAAAAATGAATATGATTCAATATTTGCTTTGATGGCCCAATCAGATGATGATGAAGATGATGATAAAAGTGAGGTAAATTTCAAGGATGTTCAGATAAATCTGAAATCCTACTCTCCTAAGAAACTTATAGCTTTAGCTAGTGTATTGATTGATCTGAACATCCCTAAAATTTACCTCACTTTTGTCATCATAGTCTTGTGGAGGATAAGGATTCCTTGACCTTAGAACTAGGAGAAGCTGAAAAAACTAGAGATGATCTGGTAGTGTGTGTAGTTGATCTAAAGGAAACTGTTTGTGAGCTGAAGAAAGAAAATTAGTTTTAACCAAAGAAATTGCTAACGTAGAACATGAAAGAGATGACTTAGTGGTTCTAGTTGTTGACCATAAATAAACCATTGAAAACTTTAGAAATGATAGAGAAGCCTTAATGAAGAGAGTGACTAAGATTGAGGAAGAACGAGATGATCTCTTGGTAGTAATTGCAGACCTAAGGGAAACAATAAAGGGACCACGGACTGAGTCAAAACTCGAAAATTCTGGAAAGGGAAAAGAGATAGCCAGTGAGGAACACATTAGGCTTGAAAACGAGTTCAAGGCTGTGAGAACTAGTATTTGTGTTGAATTTGAGAAAAACAAGCATCTCCAGACTGAACTGGAAAGAATAAAAAATGATCTTGAAAAGTCCCTAAAGCAGATCTGGAGCTCAAAAGCTATCACTGCCATGTACGTTAATAATGGTGGAAATAGGCAGAAAATAGGGTTTCAAAGGGATAAAACCCTTTACAACCCCTATAGTAAGTATGTTACTGTACCAGACAACTGGTTGTGTAACCACCGTGGGAACAATGGGCATTTCAAAGAAAATTCCCAAGCCAGGGTCTAGTCCATTCAGAAAAACAAAGTGTTTGCTGAAATTGTAGCTACTAAAAAGGGACTAGGTTCCACCCACAAAAAACGCACATTACCTGCATAGACTAAGAGAGCCCTTATTCACCCTCTTGTATACTGCAAGGGACCCAAACTTGTTAAGGTTCCTAAAACTAACTCTTAATATCCTTGTGTAGGGAACAGTGAAAGGAAGTAGTTAACAATGGTTCATGAATAGTGGATATTGAAAACACATGACTGGGAACACCATGGACTTTCTTTCACTAAAAGCCCTACAAGGATGGAGTTTATCCTTTGGCAATGGGGAAAAGGGATACATTCTTGGAGTTGGAAAAGTCGGGAAATCACTCAATCACTTTATTGAGAATATGTACTATGTCAATAGTCTTAAATACAGTCTTTTGAGTCTTTCTCAGATCTATGATAAAGGAAATAAGGTGGAGTTTCTGTCCAATATATGTACAGTTACTAATCCAGTAACTGGTGAAGTGGTACTAGTGGCCAAGAGATACAAGAACATCTATGTCACTAATTTTGAGTCCATACAAAGTAGAGATCTGAGTTGTCTGAAAGCTGTTGATGATGATGCTGAAATCTGGCACAGAATATTGGGGCACGCAAGCTTCTCTCTTCTGAGCAAACTAATTCAGAAGGACCTGGTCCATAGTCTACCCATGTCAAAGTTCAAAGTATAGAAACTTTGTGATACCAGTGCTAGAGGAAAGCATGTGAAGTCCTCTTTCACGTCTAAAAAGGATGTAAACACCTTAAAGCTACTCGAGCTTCTGCATATAGATCTATGTGGTCCTATGATAGTGCAATGCAGTGGAGGACAAAGATACATTTTTGTGATAGTGGATGACTACTCTAGATTCACATGGACTCTGTTTCTTAGAACTAAAGATGAAACCTTTGAGGTATTTGTAGCTTTTGTGAAGAAAATCCAGGTGAAAATGGAGTCTAGAGTCGCATGCATTAGATAAAATCATGGAACAGACTTTGACAGTGCCAAATTTGATGAATTCTTCAATGAAAATGCCATTACTCACAGCTTTTCAGCTCCTATAAGCCCCCAACAAAATGGAGTAGTGGAAATGAAGAATATAACACTAGAAGAAATGGCAAAAACAATGCTGATCGATAGTGGAATTGTAAAGAACTTCTGGGCTGAAGCGGTCAACACTGCATGCTACTTGGTGAGCAGGTGCATGATCAGATCACTCCTGAACAAAAACCCCTATGAGTTGCTGAATGGAATGAAACCTAAGCTGACTCATCTAAGAACATTTGGGTGAAAATGCTATGTTCTCAACAATGGAAAGGATCGGCTTGGTAAATTTGATGCCAAGAGTGATGAAGGAATATTTATGGGCTACTCTTCTCAAAGCAAAGCATACAAAATGTACAACAAGAACACTGAGTGTGTTGATGAAAGTGTTCATGTTATTTTTGATGAGTCCTATCCATCTTGTAAGAAGAGTGCTGAAGAGGATCAAGATGGAGAACCTTTATAAGTCCCTGGTGAAGTCATTGACATGACAAACAGAAAGGCAGATATGATGAGCCAAGTGAAGGAGATGAATGGAGACAATGCCGAGTCTTCTTTAATGGAACCAAGTATCTTAATTACCACCACTGAAGTTGAAAAAAGAGTGGTTGATACAGTACATGGTACTCCACCAGTACCTGAGAGAAGAATACAAGAGAACCAGTTGAATATACCCAGCTCCTCTACAAATAATCCTCAAATGCCCAACTGGAAACACAAAAGCTCTCATCCTCTTGACAACATAATCACTCCTCTAAATTCTGGAGTACAAAGCAGATCAAAAGCCAAAAATTCACTTGCCTTCTCAGCCTTTCTATCTCAAATAGAATTAAAAAATATCAAATAAGCCCTAAAAGATGCAGATTGGATTATAGCCATGCAAGATGAGATGCATCAGTTTGAAAGGAACAATGTCTTGCACCTGGTACCTAGACCCTCAGATCGAACTATTATAGGAAGTAGCTAGGTATTCAGGAACAATCTTGATGAACATGGAAACACTACAAGGACAAGGCCAGGCTAGTGGTTCAAGGCTACAATTAGGTGGAAGGGATTGATTATGATGAAATGTTTGCTCCGGTCGCTCGCATGGAATCTATTAGTATCCTAATCGCTTTTGCACCCATATGGAATTCACCTTGTTCCAAATGGATGATAAAAGTGTATTTCTGAATGGACTTCTTAAGGAAGAGGTCTATGTGAAGCAGCCTTCAGGGTTTGAGTGTTATGAACACCCTGAATATGTGTTTAAACTGGACAAAGCGTTGTATGGGTTGAAGTAGGCTCCTTGAGCTTAGTATGAAAGGCAGTCAAAATTCCTCTTAGAAAATGGCTTTAAAAGAGGGAAAATTGACAACACCTTGTTCCTGAAGAAATAGGAAAGGAACCTGCTCATTGTTCACATCTATGTTGATGATATGATTTTCGGGGCAACAACTGATTCTCTGTGTGAGGAATTTGCAAAACTCATGGGAAGTGAGTTTGAAATGAGCATGATAGCCAGTTAAACTTCTTCTTGGGTCTTCACGTAAAGTAGTCCTCAAAGGGTACATTCATTTGTCAGTAGAAATACATTAGAGAGATCTTGAAGAGGTTTGACATGGAAGCATCAAAGGTGATAGACACTCCGATTGCTACGACCACTCGACTGGACATGGATGGAATTGGACCACCTGTGAACAAACTATGTATAGAGGCATTATTGGGTCTCTTGTCTATCTCACTACCACTAGACTTGATATTGTCTTAAGTGTGAGGCTATGTGCAAGGTTTCAATCAAATCCCAAGGAATCTCATTTGAATGCTGCCAAAAGAATTATGCGTTACCTTAAGGGAACACAGGACCTATTCCTTTATTATCCCTCAGGTGACAGTTTTAATCTCATTGGATATGCTGATACTGACTATACAGGCTATCTTGTAGACGGGAAAAACACTTCTGGAATGGCTCACTTCCTAGGTTCAACTCTCATCTCTAGGGGCACAAAAAAGAAAAACTCAGTGGCTCTTTCAACAGCTGAAGCAGAATATGTAGTTGTAGCATCCTGATGTGCTCAACTCCTTTGGATTAAGTAGCAACTGGAGGATTTTGGGGTACTTACTGAGTGTGTACCCCTTATATATGATAATACCAGTGCACTCAACATGGCCAAGAATCCTGTTCAACACAAAAGGACTAAGCATATTGATGTGAGGCATCATTTTATGAGGGACAATATGGAGAAAGGGTTGATCTGTATGATGTTCTGTAGCACAGAAGACCAAATTGCAGATATCTTCACCAAAGCATTGAGTAGGGAACATTTTGAAAGAAACAGGGTGAAGCCGGGCCTTTTGAAGCCCAACTGAGAACATGATTCCTCATCACTTGGCTATGAAAGTCGCCTTTAGGTAAAACTAGCTAAAGTGTTTTCCGTCCAAGTCTAACTCACTCCAATACCGTTGCAGATAAACACACATAATGAGTATAGAAGCTACAAATGCAGTGCATGGAAGATAAAAGGATTGATATTTTCAGATAAACGGTCAAAAACCTGTTCTTGTACCAAAGGTTAGTAGTTCTGTGCATTCTTTAATACACGTCTTGAAAAAGTACAAAAATCAACTTCCATGTTATTCACCTTTTTAGACACTATTTTCATGTCTCTTCACTTCAAATTATTCCATCTCGCTCTGAATTGTTCCACTTCTCCACGCACAACCGCCATTTCAGAACCGGTTCCTATCTCTCTCTTCGTAATTACACTTTCATAATAAAACCATTATCCTCTCTCCACACACCATAAGTCCCCCATTAGAACTTCTCCAAACCACCTTCACTCTATCCTTTAAATGGACGATACAAACTCTGACATTCCTGCCTCAGTTATCTCTAATACTGAAAAACCTATGGAGTCCTCCATCCCCACTGAGTCTTCCATAACTACTCATGTTCTCCCCACTAGAATCACACCTAACCCAGATTCCCCATCTCTCTCCATCCCTAATGGTTGATCCATCCTCTCTATGTTCTAATGTTCCTGTTGCTCGACAAAAAAGTGGAGAACAAGGTCAAATCCCTAAGGTCGCAAAGGTTTCCACCATTATTGTTGTTGCTTTCGTAGTAGAAGTGGTGCCGATTGAGGAAGAAAGTGTTGTAACCATATTTGTGGTATCTGTTAATGGTGTCTTGTATGAGATAATCTCTCAGAGAAAAGAGGTACAATGTATGGGGGAAGATTGAGCCATAGTGACTGTTGAGGGCTATGCACTAGCAGAAACTACTGGGCCCTCACATGAGGAACCTGACCCCTCCGCGGAGGATCCAGGTTAGGGTTCTCATTCCTATGCCAGTTTTGCTCCTGCATTTACTGCTGTGCCCCTGGATATTCAAGCTCCCGAGATGAGATCTAGTGATTAGGATAATTTAGACAACCTGGCTCTTGATGCTTTCATAGTCAATAGAAGGGTGGTTTCTACTCCTGAGTCTTTCTCCAAGCGACCTACTACCAGGTTGCAAGAAAAGGTAGCCTATGCTCAGCCCTTTTCCCCTATGTATTTTATACTCAAAATACTTTCAAAATAGCATGGGTATGCATTTATAAGCATGCCCAAGAGTTTTGGTATTTTGCCCTAATTTTTAAGATTTTAAAATTAATTTATTGTCTATTTCTAGCAGTACAAAATCCAATAATTATTCCCAAAATTATTATTTTTGGTGAATAATTTCTTTCTATTCTCAAATTTACACCAAAATATAATTAAGGTGATTTTTGTATATTTTTCCAAATTTATTTGTTATTTCTAAAGCTAAATTGTATATAATTACAATTATAGCCTATTTTACGATTATAAAATTATTTCCAGTAATTTGGATTAATATTTATATATTATTAGTTAGTTAAGTGCTTTTAATTTATTTTGAAAATCAATATTACTATTTTATAAAATAAAAAGAGAAAAATTGGCTATTTAACATCTAGCCTATTTCTATTTCAATTACAGCCTCATTTCCTTTCAATTTTTGTCTCAATTTGACCCCAATTCCTCCCCAAATTAAAACCAACCCAATTCCAATTTTAACCCAACCCACGACCCAATTTAAAACCAACCTGGCTCCCCTTTAATCCAGGCCGTTGATCATTTTAATCAACGCCCGAAATTCCCCCTTTCCTTTTTAATTCCCACACCCCCTAAACCTAATTCATTCTATCAAAGACGCCGCCTTTGAACCCTCTTCATCTCTCAAACTCTCTCTAGCCTCTCCGAAACCCTAATCGATTCCTACCTTATTCTACCACGAGTCCACCGGAATCTATGGTGTTCCAGGCCATCGATGACTTATGCTCAACCTCTCTCACCATTAAACCTAAGTCGTTCGAATAATTGAAGCTCAACTTCGATGGTTCTCTTCAGATATTTCTCAGATCTGTAGATCTATGGCCTCTCAGGCCATTATTCCGGCGTGTTCAAGCAATATGAGTCTTTTTGACTCAGGATCTGACTTTCCTCAAGACCTTTCTCATTCT
The DNA here is from genome assembly GCA_026770625.1 of Nicotiana glauca. Taxonomy (NCBI): domain Eukaryota; kingdom Viridiplantae; phylum Streptophyta; class Magnoliopsida; order Solanales; family Solanaceae; genus Nicotiana; species Nicotiana glauca. The sequence continues at coordinate 182,866 of MU691272.1, forward strand.
AGACATTTTCTCTGCAACTCTAAGCTGTCTGAGGTTCTGTACTCGCTTATTTTTCTTAGATTTGTGCCATGCCTAAGCTTTACTTGACATTTTAAAGGTTCTCCCAAAATTTCCATTTAAAAAACCATTCGTATTCGATTTTAGGGTTTTTGAAAGGTTTCCTCGAATGTTTTTCTGATTCTTCCTGTTCCTTCTTTATGTGTGTTTTATGCTCGTATGCTTTCTTCTTATGACGCATAAGTCTGCTCTCTTGTTTCTTTTCTATTATGCAAGACTCTTCTATCTTTTACTGTTAATCTTATGGCCGCATATTAATTTGTGTTGTTTCCCTTATTCTTTGTTATATATGTTTATGGTTGAATTCTGTGATTTTTGCTCACTTTACTGAAGTTTGTTCGTGTTCCTGCTAAGCATCTTTTTTGCTACTATTGTTTAAAAAAAAACTCATATCATCTCTTTCTTCTGAACTTGTTTGTGTATGTTTGTCTCTCATAAGTCTTTGAAAGAGATTTCTAAGCCTCTTTTCAATGACCTGTTTTCTCATCTTCTATTGTCTGACTCTATTCGAAACCCTAGGTTTTGGGGTTTATTTGACAAGTGGTACTAGGGTTCCACTTTGGGACCCTAGGCTTTCAGACTCACAGTGAGTCAGTGATTAGACTTGAATCTCTTTTGCTTGTGACTCTGAGACTTTCAGTGTTAAACTCTTTTTCTAAATAACCTAACAATTATTTTGTTTGATCTGTGTGCTTTATATATGAGAAATTTCTCTTTCAAAAGTTTTCACCAATTAAGTGATAGATTCTGAAATCCCCTTAATAAGGCTGATGAACTGTCATTGATTTTCCTTCGATTGAACCTCCTTTGCCTTTCTTGACTTGGTTCATTCAATTGAACTTGCAATTTTTGGTTTCATGGCTGTTAAGTGGTTCCCTCGCCATATTTGGCACAAACCGTGTACCATTGGCTGTTTTCCTTAAATAACTTCTATGTATTTACCCCTTTTGTGCTACTTTGAAAGGTTTAATTAGAAATTTCTTTCCTTAATTAATTTCTACCTGTTGGAATCAAAATCCCTTAACCAAAGGGAGACTGATTTCAATGATTTCCTTGACTTTCTTATTTGTTTCTCTGCACTATAAAAGGGGCTGCCCTTATGCACTTTTAACAGACTTCCAATTTAATACTTTCATACACACTTCAAGTTCAATACCTTAGAACTGCACCTTACACTTTACGATTTTCATCTTCACACCACCTTCACTACTAGTCTTCCAATTTAGTACTTGCACACTTGCAATACTTTTTTAAATTCGACACTCTACTTGTTTGAGATCTTTTGGAATCACTTTGTTTGCAACTTGTCTTTCTCAAGACTACTATTTTCTTACTTGTTTTCCTTTGAAACCGGTATGTTTTTCATTTAGTTTTCTACCTCATCCCTATGTGTTTACTTCACAGTTTCAGTATTGTTGTTTACTTTACTTCTCATGTTTAGTGATTTATGCCAATTCCAAAATCCAATTCCCAAAAGGCAACGAGTTGTCCTATCAAATGTCATAAACCCAATTTCGCCTTTAGAAAAAGGGGGCATCGACAGCATGGTGACTCTACTGGAGAATTTCTTTTAGGCTTTTACCATTTCATATTTTTTGTGACTTTATTGCTTTTTATTGCCTTTACTTTATGTCTTTATCTCCAAATCAACCTGTTTCTAGGCCTACCTCGGGCACAACGAGGCTCCAAAAATTAGGACACAGTTTATATTCTTGCACTATGTGTTTAAATATTGCAACATTTCCTTCTGATTATCCACACTAACTTGTTACCTTTTTGTTTTTACTTTTTCTTTTATCCCCCTCCCAAAGGTTAGTTCGTGCACTCTGGCATCGTCATCGTATTCCACAAGATCCAAGGGTCCTCCGCCTCCTCCTTCTCCGAGTCCTATCAGAAACAAGAACAAGGGAAAAATGGAAGATTTGAGCAACATCAGAAAGGAGAATTACGAAAACCTCTGGGTGTTGAAGGAAGCAAGGGGATCGAGGGACTGAATTACAAAGACCTCTGCATTCAACCGGATGTCGAACTACCCGAGAGGTACAAACCTCCCAAGTTTGAGATGTTCGATGGCACCGGGGATCCCAGAGTTCATTTACGGACATACTGCGACAAACTGGTCAGAGTAGGAAAGGATGAAAAGATTCGCATGAAGCTCTTTATGAGAATTCTGAAAAGGGATGCTCTATCTTGGTACATTAGCTAAGACCCGAAGAAGTGGTCGAACGGGGTAAGTATGGTGTCTGATTTCATGGACAGGTTCAGATTCAACACGAAAAATGCACCCGATGTGTTCTACATCCAGAACTTGAAAAAAAAACCCACAGAGACATTCCGCGAGTATGCTACTCATTGGAGATCAGAAGTCGCTAAGGTCAGGACGGCTTTAGAAGAAGAATAGATTAACAGGTTTTTTTTCCAGCCTCAACACCCACAGTATTATGAGAGGTTGATGCTGATTGAAGGCCAAAAATTTTCCGACATCATTAAGCTAGGGGAGAGGATCGAGGAAGGTATTAAAAGTGGTATGGTCACAAACCTTGAGACTTTGCAGGCTACCAACAAGGTACTACAGTCTGGTGGCGCGTCCAAGAAGAGAGACATAAATGCTGTGATGGTTGCACAGAGAACAAAATCCCCAATAAAATACCAAACCTACCCAATACCCCCTCCAATATACCAAACCTACCTCAAATTACCAAGCACCTTTGCCCTCTTACCAAGCTCCACCACCTACTTACCAATCATCTCCACCTCCCGCATATCAACCTACTTCACCCAAATACTCCCAACCCGTACACGTCTACCAAGCCTACAACACCCAACAAGCTCACTATCAACCACCTCGACAAAATTTCCCTAGACCCCAACCAAACTTCAACCGCATACCTCCCAAACAATACACTGCCATTACCAAACATATGGACCAGCTGTATGAAAGGCTTAAAGTTGCTGGTTACGTCATCCATATCCCTGTCATAACTCTAGAAAATACTTTTGAATGGGTCAACCCGAACAAAATGGGTGCATACCATTCCAGCATGAAGGGGCATACCATTGATGAGTGCCACTCTCTGAAGGATAAGATCCAAGCTTTGATCGACAACAAGATTATCGTGGCAAAGGATCCTACTCCGATGTCTGCAACAACCCTCTACCTGACCAAAAAGGTAGAGGCGCTCACATGATAGAGATAGAAAATGATTGGGACCCCAAATGATCGATCGGATTGATCGCTGAAGGTGACGAGCCAAAGAAACCAATAGTCACACTTAGTCTAATTATAGCCCAGATCCAGTCTTTTGGAGACGCTGAAGTGAACATGTCCATACCACTTGAGTTCAATGCACCTTCTTCTGTAAAGGAGCCAGACACAATTGAGGTCGATTTTGGGTCCCCATGGGCACCTGCGCTATTTGAAGTTGCTGAGTTACCTCCCAAAGCAAGGGTACCCATTCCTATAGCAATGTCATCCATAATGTCATTCTATACGAAGGCCACCACTTGGGATTACACAGTCAAGGCTAGAAGGAAAGGGACAGCTAAATCTGGAGAAGCGATTGCAGCACAGGGTGTGACAAGAACCGGCAGGGTTTATACTCTAGAACATTTAGCTGAGTCTAGTAAGCAAGCCTCTGGACGACCGTTACCGAAACTGGGCTTGATGATATCTGGAGAAAGATACAAGCCAAAGAGTATTCAGTCATCGTTCAGCTGAACAAGAAGCCGTCACAGATCTCCATCCTAGATCTGTTGCAAAGCTCCGATGCATATAAGAATGCCTTGTTAAAGATACTAAGTGAGGCATATGTACCCAGCAACATAACTGGAGGAGAAATGGAAAACATGGTGGAGCAAGTATTGGAAAGTCACAAAATCACTTTCCATGAAGATGAGCTGCCACCGGAAGGACTAAGCCACAATAAAGCACCGCACATCACTGTACAATGCGAAGATTATTTCATTACCAGAATTCTGATCGACGGAGGGTCTAGCCTTAATATTTGTACATTGGTGACTCTTAGAACATTGGGAAAGAGCCTGCATGATATCAAGGATGGAGCCATCAATGTCAAAGCTTTCGATGGTTCCCAAAGGTCCACTTTTGGGGAAATCAGTTTGTGTCTGCAAATGGGACAAAGTTGGTTTGATGTTCATATTCAAGTGATAGACATCCCCAGCATCTTACAACTTGCTATTGAGGTAGCCCTGGATTCATACCGTTGGAGCTGTAGCATCAACCCTACACCAGGTAGTGAAGTTAGAGTGGAATCACCAAGAAGTGATTATTCATGGCGATGGTAGCAATCCCATTTACAGTCGCCAGACCATCCCGGCGATCGGAGGAAGAAAGAAGATAGGCGGAGAAACTTACCACCACATTGAACGAGTTAACACCATGGACAAGGATGAATGGTGGGATAACAAAATTAAAAGTATACTGAATTGGTATGGATACGAACCAGGCAAGGGACTCGGCAAGAACCTCTAGTGAATCTCCAAACCTATCAAGCTGAAGAAACATGGTACCACTTTTGGTTTGGGATATGAATACACTTGGGAGGAGTTCAACCAATGGTCGCCACCATGGTGCAGTCCCTACTACCCACTGGAGCATCCGATACCTCGCCTGGAGTAGACTTTCCAGACAGTCGATGTCATATATGGGTCGGAAGAAGAGGAAGCACTAGCAGCAATGAGGAATTTGTTTTTGGAAGATGATAATGTGGACTGTTGTGTCATTTTCGAGGAGGATGGGAAGGAAGGCCCTTCCATACAATCCATGAGCCGAGGAGAAAACCTCAACAATTGGTCCATCAGAACCACTAGGGCCCGGAAAGCTTCGAGGTAGCAAGGCTGAACAAAGCACCATGTATCATCTTTATTTTTTTTTGCTAGTTGACTTTCTTTCCGCATTTTAATTTCAAAATAAGAGATCCAATGTTCAAAACAATTATGAAATTTATCAAAGCATTTCAGTTTCTTGTAAATCTCACTGTTGAGGATGTTGAGGTGGATGTGCGGGCATACAAGGATAGATAAGATTAGGAATGAAGTTATTCGAGAGAAGGTGGGCATGGCCCCCATGGAAGACAAGATGAGGGAAGCAAGACTCAGATGGTTTGGGAACATTTAGAGGACGAGCTCTGATGCACCAGTGAGGAGGTGTGAACAACTAGCTGTGGTGGGCACGAGGAGAGGTAGAGGGATAACTAAGAAGTATTGGGGCGAGGTGATCAGGCAGGACATGACGCGACTTAGGATTACCGAGGACATGGCTCTTGACAGGGAACTGTTGAGGTCGAGAAGTAAGGTTACAGGTTAGGGAAAGTTGTGAATATTTCTACAAGGCATTAGAGTAAGACTAGACAGTTAGGAGTTAGTCATAGGATACTACTGGTCAGATACTGATGCAGGGCTTGATCTGGTAGATATTGTTATACCTTTCATCTTTTTCGTATTTTCTAGATTTCATATATTGCTGTTATTTTGTTATTTTATGTTACTTTATTATGAGTCTATTGATAGTACTAATATATCTCCTCTTGTTGCTTTCTTGAGCCGAGGGTCTCCTGGAAACAGCCTCTCTGCCCCTCGGTGTAGGGGTAAGGTCTGCGTACATATTACCCTCCCCAGACCCCACTTGTGGGATCATACTGGGCCATTGTTGTTGTTGTTGTTGTTGTTATAAATCTCACTCTTATTACCTTTTATCGTTTACTTTATTTACACAGCATTACTATTACTTATCTTAATGAACCGATGATTGTGACTTGCAACGAGACAATGCAACAAACGGATATATACTCAGAAGAGGATGATATACCAGAAGAGGCTGTTAAAGAGGTTGAGGATTTTGAGAATAGATTTAAGTCCAACCTGGACGAGACTGAGGTTGTTAACTTGGGAGATACAGAGAATGTTAAAGAAACGCGCATCAGTGTTCATCTGTCACCATCCGAAAAGAAAGAGTACATAAAATTTCTAAGGGAATATGAGGATATATTCGCCTGGTCGTATGATGACATGACTGGTCTCAGTACATCTATTGTATCTCACAAACTCCCAACCGATCTGACATGACCCCCGGTAAAGCAGAAGATCAGGAAGTTCAAACCTGACATGAGTTTGAAAATCAAGGAAGAAGTCACCAAGCAAGTCAAAGACAAGGTTCTCAGGGTAGTAGAGTATCCAACATGGTTAGCCAATATTGTGCTAGTACCAAAGAAGGACGGAAAGGTTAGAGTCTGTGTCAACTACCGGGATCTTAACCGGTCCAGTCCGAAAGACAACTTCCCCTTTCCAAACATACACATTCTAACTGACAACTATGCCAAAGCATGAACTACAGTTATTTGTTGATTGTATTGCTGGGTATCATCAAATATGGATGGATGAAGAGGACACGAAGAAAATGACTTTCATTATGCCGTGGGGGATGTATTGTTATAAGATAATGCTATTTGGGTTAAAGAATGTCGAGGCCACCTACAAGAGGGCCATGACTACTATTTTCCATGACATGATACACAAAGAGATCAAAGTGTATGTAGACGACGTCATCATCAAATCCAAGAGAGCCACTGACCACATGGAAGATTTGAGGAAGTTCTTCAACAAACTGAGAAGGTACAATCTGAAGTTGAATCCCGCCAAGTGTGCATTCGGGGTTCCTACCGAAAAACTACTTGGGTTCATCGTAAGTCACCGAGGTGGAGATTCCCTCCTTGAGGACTATACAGGAAGTAGAACTTGACGATGCAGAATGGGTAAAAGACCGCTACGAGCAGCTAGCTCTTATAGATAGGAAGATAATGAATGCAGTTTGCCATGGTCAATAGTATCATAACAGAATGTCCAGAGCCTTCAACAAAAGAGTCAAGCCAAGACAATTTACACCAGGACAACTGGTGTTGAAGAAAATATTCCCGCATCAAGATGAATCCAAAGGGAAATTCTCTCCCAACTGGCAGGGCCCATACATGGTTCACCGGGTTCTAACAGGAGGAGCCCTCATACTTGCAGAAATAGATGGAGAAGTTTGGCTTAAGCCGATCAATTCAGATGCAGTGAAGCGATATTATGTGTAGCCATTTATGATTTCCTCATATGATGTAATTTGAACTACGCCTGACCTGATTCCCGTTTAAGAGGAGGATACGTAGGCAGCCCTATGGGTTCGTTCACAATTCAATAAAATTTTCATTTCCCCGCTATTGGAGACTGGGGCAGAATTTTGAGGAGGACCCTCAAAATTCTAAAATTGATTTTCAGCCATTCATCGCACGCAGATGGCAGAAGCACCCGCCCAGTAAAATGGGACAGAATTTTGAGGAGGACCCTTAAAATTCCGGAGCAAGAGAAGTTGCAATGTCTTGAACCGCGTTGCAGTCGTCGGTTCATCTAAAGAAAACTATTTTAATTATGTTTTTACTAAATCATGCATGAATATATCAAAATTGCTTTGTGTAGCGACGCTACCCCAATGAAAACATGAGTCGAGCAGGACAAGCAAAGTCTACGGGAAGACGAACTAACCTTCCCCCTTTACAAAACTCACGATTTTTCTTTGGATGCAGGTACCCAAGACATAAAATCATCAGATACGATTACACACTCATATTTTTTCATGAATACAACTCTCAGAATCATCACCTATTTACAATTGCTATCCGTATGCGACATCCCCAGCAGCCATAATATAGAAATCAGCTATCAGCTAGCATCTATCAGCTAAGAGATTTCATTACTATTCACCTTTATTTTCTGCATTGCGTAAGGCTACCTTTCTGCCTTCCGAGACCAGGCTCTATCTCCATCTGCATTTTTTGCATTGCATAAGGCTACCTTTCTGCCTTCCGAGACTAAGCTCTGTCTCCATATGCATTTATTGCATAAGGATGCCTTTCTGCCTTCCGAGGTTAAGCTCTACCTCCATCTACATTTCTTGCATTGCATAAGTCTACCTTTCTACCTTCTGAGGTTAAGCTCTACCTCCATCTGCATTTTTTTGCATTGCATGAGGCTACCTTTCTGCCTTCCGAGGTTAAGCTCTACCTCCGTCTGCATTTCTTGCATTGCATAAGGCTACCTTTCTGCCTTTCGAGGTTAAGCTCTACCTTCATCTGCATTTCTCTGCATTGCGTAAGGCTACTTTTCTGTGTTTCGAGGTAAAGCTCTACCTCCATCTGCATTTCTCTGCATTGCATAAGGCTACCATTCTGCCTTCCGAGGTTAAGCTTTACCTCCATCTGCATGGCTGAAATATCGCCACCTTTATCTAAATCCTGCATCGGCTGAAATATCGACACCTTTATTTACATCTGCATGGCTGAAATATCGTCACCTTTATTTAAATCCTGCATCGGCTAAAATATCGCCCCTTTTATTTACAATTGCTGGACATCGCCACTTTATCCATCTTGCATCGCTGAAATACCGCCACCTTTCATTTACGTCATGCATCGGCTGAAAGATCGCGACCTTCTGCATTTCATGTGCTGAAAGATCGCCAAATTATTCAAAGACGTCATTGTTCGGAGGCATCATTTTCATAGCCCAAGAACGCCATGCCATGGCCTGAGGACCCCATTTTTATCTTTTAAATATCATTATTCAAAGGCATCATAGTTCGGAGGCATCATTTTCATAGTCCAAGAACATCATTTCATAGCTTGCGAATCCTTTATTATATTCTTCATGGCCCAGGACGTCATGGTCCGAGGACATCATCATAACCGTCCAAAGACAACATTTATGGTCCAATGGGAACTTGCATCACATTTAAATTTACGCACAATATATGTTGGTATTATTCATTTGCAGGTACACCAGCTAGCAACGACCGTGTCAGCAGGAGCGATTCCGCTCTTGTTCCCACAGCGTATCAGACTCTGACCATCCTTCTAAACCTGAACATTGCGTCCATTTTTCAAAATCTCCATCGGCATAGTCCGCCAATGGATCCTGATCTACATATGACCTGATTCTTGTAAGACCAGGGATATGTAGGCAACTCAGGAACTAGAGCTTGATCAAAATTCTTCAAATCATCTCATTCGGTCAAAATTGACCATCATATCTTTATCCGACAACTCTTTCATCCTTCCCGGGTAAAGAGGGGCAGCTGTTAATACCCAATTTTTTCCCTATGTATTTTATGCTCAAATACATTCAAAATAGCATGTGTATGCATATATAAGCATGCCCAAGAGTTTTTGTATTTTTCAATAATTTTTAAGATTTTAAAATCAATTTATTGCCTATTTATAACAGTACGAAATCCAATAATTATTCCCAAAATTATCATTTTTGCTGAATAATTTATTTTTATTCTCATATTTATACCAAAATATAATTAAGGTGATTTTTTAAATATTTTTACAAATTTATTTGGTATTTCTAAAGCTAAATTGCATATAATTGCAATTATAACCTGTTTTACGATTAACATCATTTTACGATGATAAAATTATTTCCTGTATTTTGGATTAATAGATATATATTATTAGTTAGTTAAGCGCTTTTAATTTGTTTTTAAAATTATTATTACTATTTTTGTAAAATAAAAAGGAGAAAATTAGCTATTTAACATCTAGCATATTTCTATTTCAGTTACAACCTCATTTCCTTTCAATTTGACCCCAATTCCGCCCCCAAATTTAAACCAACCCAATTCTAATTTTAACCCAACCCACGACCCGATTTAAAACCCACCCGGCTCCCCTTTAATCCAGGTCGTTGATCATTTTGATCAACGATCGAGATTCCCCCTTTCCTTTTTAGTTCCCATACCCCCGTAAACCTAATTCATTCTATCAAAGACACCGTCTTTGAACCATCTTCGTCTCTCAAACTCTCTCTAGCCTCTCCGAAACACTAATCGATTCCCACCTTATTCTACCACGATTCCACCAGAATCCATGGCGTTCCAGGCCATGGATGACTTATGCTCACCCTCTCTCACCATTAAACTTAGTTGTTTAAAGATTTGAAGCCTGACTCCGATGGTTCTCTTCAGATCTTTCTCAGATCTGTAGATCTATGGCCTCTCCGGACATTATTTCGGTGTGCTCAAGCAATATGAGTCTCTTCGATTCAGGATCTGACTTTCCTCAAGACCTTTCTCATTCAATGGTTTTATCTGCAACTCTAAGCCGTCTGAGGTTCTGTACTCGCTTAATTTTCTTAGATCTGTGCCATGTCTGAGCTTTACTTGACATTTTAAAGGTTTTCCCCAAATTTCCTTTTAAAAACCCGTTCGTATTCGATTTTACGGTTTCTGAAAGGTTTCCTCGAATGTTTTTCTGATTCTTCCTGTTCTTTCTTTATGTGTGTTTTATGCTCGTATAATTTCTTCTTATTATGTATAAGTTTGTTCTCTTGTTTCTTTTCTATTATGCAAGACTCTTTTATCTTTTGATGTTAATCTTATGCTCGCATATTAATTTGTGTTGTTTCCCTTATTCTTTGCTATATGTGTTTATGGTTGAATTCTGTGATTTTTTCTCACTTTACTGAACTTTATTCGTGTTCCTGCTAAGCATCTTTTTCTCTACTGTTGTTTAAAAAAACTCGTATCATCTCTTTCTTCTGAACTTGTTTGTGTATGTTTGTCTCTCATAAGTCTTTGAAAGAGATTTCTAAGCCTCTTTTCAATGACCTATTTGCTCATCTTCTATTGTCTGACTCTATTCGAAACCCTCGATTTTGGGGTTTCTTTGACAAGTGGTACTACGGTTTCACTTTGGGATCCTAGGCTTTCAGACTCACTGTGAGTCTATAATTAAACTTGAATCTCTTTTGCTTGTGACTCTGAGACTTTCAGTGTTAAACTATTTTTCTAAATAACCTAACGATTCTTTTGTTTGATCTGTGTGCTTTATATTTGAGAAATTTCTCTTTCAAAAGTTTTCACCAACTAAGTGATTGATTCTGAAATCCCCTTAATAAGGTTGATGAACTGTCACTAATTTTCCTTCGATTGAACCTCATTTACCTTTCTTCACTTGGTTCATTCAATTGAACATAAAATTTTTTGTTTCATGGATGTTTAATTGGTTCCCTCGCCATATTGGCACAAACCGTGTACCACTGACTGCTTTCCTTAAATAACTTATATGTATCTACCCTTTTTGTGCTACTTTGAAAGGTTTTAATTAGAAATTTCTTTCCTTGATTAATTTCTACCCGTTGAAATCAAAATCCCTTAACCAAAGGGAGACTGATTTCAATGATTTCCTTGCCTTTCTTATTTGTTTCTCTGCACTATAAAAGGGACTGCCCTTCTGCACTTTTAACAGACATCCAATTTAATACTTTCATACACACTTCAAGTTCAATACCTTAGAACTGCACCTTACCCTTTACGATTTTCATCTTCACACCACCTTCACTACTAGTCTTCCAATTCAGTACTTGCACGCTTACAATACTGTTTTTAAATTCAACACTCTGCTTACTTGAGATCTTTTAGAATCACTTTGTTTGCAACTTAGCTCTCTCAAGACTACTGTTTTCTTACTTGTTTTCCTTTGAAACTGGTATGTTTTTCATTTAGTTTTCTACCTCATCCCTATTTGTTTACTTCACAGTTTCAGTATTCTTGTTTACTTTACTGCTCATGTTCAGTGATTTATGCCTATTATGTTCTTTCCTTATATCTTTTCCATTGTGAATCCCTACCCTTATTCCCTTCTATGTGCTTGAGTTAAGGTATTTGGCCTGATAGTATCCAAATTACTGCCCATGCCATAACCCGATCCACAACGGATCCTAACTCTTAAGTTTGGCTAACAGGCTGGTCAGGGATGTGCCAGCATTCCCAATTGTTAGGCATGATCACCAGCCTGCCATGGCACTTATACTTCTTCTTAGACTCTTAAGTTCTGCCCCTCTCTTATGAGCCTTTCTTTGGGACCTTGAGTTCCCTCTGAACTTGGACATCTGAGGACTGGAATTTCCATACTACACTATGATCTTAATTCTGCAATATGTTTGGGGTGTAAGCATTGCCCCGAGCCCTTTGAGACTCTTGGGAACTTTGACACATCCCAAATATGAGAAAGTCTTTTGGAAATCTGATCTTGGAAGTTAGTTTATCTCATATTGTTAGACTTTGAGTCTGAATTAGGCTGTTTGGATGTAGCTGGAACTTCTGATGTAATTTTACTTTTCTTTTTTGATTCATTCGGCTCTGTAATAATTTGTAATAACTATTGGGTACGGTTAGTGGAAAGGGATATGGATGAATGCATGTGAAGGGTAGAAAACTTGCCTATAGATTATTTATAAGTTCTGTATTTCTGCATTTCAGAACTCATGCCTATAAGCTCTTCTGCATTTCTGCATTTTAGAAATTATGTATTTTAGTTTTGCACCTATGCATTTTAGAAATTATGCCTATAAATTCTGCATATAGAAATCATGATCTTAGGTTTCTTCACTTCTGCATAGACATGTCACTAGGCAAACAATTATAAGTTTAATAATAATCAACTTCATTTTAGATAACATGCCTATAGGACTCCTGCATTTATGTAATTGTTTTAAACTAATGACGCTTAGAAATCATGCATATAGGAGGTAATCAATTGAATCAGCTTCGTCTATTTCATCTATGGATCTAAAATCGGTCATAAGGTCATCTAAAGTCTGTAGATCCTTCTGTTTATAAAACTAGCAACCTTTTCCTTAAAATCAATACGCTATGTTAGATGTCATGCATGTAGGTCTCACTTAGGCAAACTATTAGGTAATTAATTGCGTCAATTTTGATAAAGTACATCAAGACAAGACTAATTTGGGCTCCTCATCTGAGAAATATGTGATGAATCAGCATATCCTATGCTTTAATTAATTCAGACCAAACCAGTATTTGAAGGCATACTATATTTGCTCTTTTAAGTGAGGAGGCTTGTTTGAGCCTTGATTGCAATTTGTTTCCCCTAACTATTTATGTGTCTTTGCTTGTCGCCTGGACTTTTATCCTTTTTAAAACTCTGAAAATCCCGAACTCTTTCCCCTTAGGATTAGTAGTCTCAATGCCTCCGGGACTGATAGGATTGGGACGGGTAATAGCATGCAATAAGTAATGATACTATTCCGCGCTTTAATACCTTAACGAGGTGGGAAGGGTAGATATGGATATGATGACCGATGCGCTAATACATCATGTAGCCCCTCTTATGAGGAGTGATTACTGGGTATTTCATTGACGTGATCCATATTAGTCATAAACCTAGGACCCCCCTCCCTTTTACTTGCTTTCGTCTATTTCTATAGAATGGTTTAAATCTTTTTCATAAATTTCTGCCCTCTTTACTTTTCCTCAAGTTTCAACTTACTTGCAATGATGTATGCAAATCCTTTCTTTTTAAGCCCTTAATTGCTTACTTGATTACGTGAAGTCACAATTATAACATGGTTGGGAACCACACTAGTAGATCTTGAGGGGTGCCTAACACCTTTCCATCGAGATAATTTCTAGCCCTTACCCAAACTCTGGTTCTTCAAACTCAAACCCTTCTCATCATCCTAATGCACTTAATTATTAGGTGGCGACTCTTCAATTCCAAAACCCAATTCCCAAAAGGGAATGAGTTGTCCTACCAAATGTCATAAACCCGATTTTGCCTTTAGAAAAATGGGGCATCGACACCCTTCAAAAGAGCAGAAAAAGTAATAAGAAGCAAAGGAGGAGGTTGGTGAAAGACAATGTGCCAATATGTGATAAGGATGTTCTTGTGGTAGAAGTGGAAGAGGAAACCCAAGAGGAACCTGGTTCCTTGGTGAGACGGTCCCAGAAAAGGAAGCAGCCTACTTCTGTACAAAGAGTTTCAACCCTAAGCTCTAAGTTGAAGGATGTTGAGTGAGCCGTCACTCTCTGATGAGGATGTGTTAGTCCAGTCTAAGGGTAAAGAAAAATCAAGTGGTGGGAAGTCTAGCAAAAGCAAGTCTGAAGCTGTTAAGGAACCTGGTTATGTGAAAAAGTGAGAAGTGATAGTAGTTCTGCTTCAGACCGCCTAAGGCACCAAAAGGTTCTGCTGGGTCGTACTTTTGACCTAGCAATCTCTAATATGGCTAGTATGCGACAAGTCCTTGAGATGGTTGAGTTTAAACTATGGGGCATCTATTCCAAATATATTCACATAAGGTGTATGCGGATGAGGTTCAAAGCCTCTTCACCAACCTCTTTCCAGTTGATAATGACCATATTTGTTCTTTGGTGAATGGAGTGGATATCGTGTTCGATGTAAGTATTCTAGGGGATATTCTAGTGTGAAGGATATGTGTTAGTATAATTTTCGAAATGCTATTGTAAAGGAAAATGTGAACCAAAAGGGGGACCATATCCACAAGAAAGAATTACTCCATGTTTATCAGTTACTCTACGAATTGGTAAACAAAGTTCTATTGCCTCATGCTGAGAGAAGGTCCATGACCTCTAAGTCTGACATGTTTTTGATGGAGAAACTGGATAGCTTTACTCCTGTCAGCCTACCTGCCATTATGATCGAACATATACAAAAGGGTAACCTTTAAGGATGGTAATCATTGTCTTCCATATGGGTTTCTGCTTACGCAAATGTTTAAGTTCTTCAAAGTGCCGCTAGGAAGAGGCAAGGTAGGAATCAAGAAGCAGACTTTCTCACAGACAATGTTGGAAGAATGCGAGGGTATAGAAAAGAGTGGGGGTAGGCAGTACATAATGCCCAAACTAGTGCAACTGAGGAGATTAGATGGTTGAAGGCCAGAAATGCTATCCTGGAAGGTCAGCAAGCCCAAAGGGCTCCGGCGTCAAATGATGACATGGCTTATTTGGTACAATAGAATGTTGATCTCAGGGCACAAGTGGAGAACCTGAAAGTAAAACTGCTCAATGAGCAAAAGTCGGCCAATGCTCGAATAGACTTAGTTCTCCAAACTATTACTGCAGCTTCCAAGCCCTCTACTCCTAGTGCCCCCTAAGTAGCCTTTCAGTGACCAGTTTCTGGATTGTTCTTTAAAGTTTTTTTTGGCAGATGTTTTATTTCTTTTTTATTTATGTGGTTGGGATGTAACAGTACTCCTCCCATCTTTAACAATCCAATTATGCCTTTGCTTTTTAAGCAAAGTCCTACGTTTTTATATATATATATATATATATATATATATATATATATATATATATATATAAAATCTATCATCTCTTGTTATCTCATTGCTAGAATTCTTTACTTCTTTTCTCTATCATGTTGTGTGCACATATGTGGCATGAGTTAGCTTGCTTAGACTTCTTATGTTGTTTGCCTGTTTGTGTCTTTTTAATGATGCCAAAATGGGGAAGATTGTATAAAGTCAGGGGGAACTTGTGAAGTTCCTGTTAGCCTATATGGTTCTCTTTGTCACTTTGTATCAAGGATCTGATTAAGGGGGAAGTATAAAGTCATGGGGAACTTGTAAAGTTTCTGTTAGTCTACCTGGTTCTCTTTGCTCTAAATATACATGTTATCAATGTCTAAGTTTGGCATCGTCAAAAATGGGGAAATTGATTGGTTTTCAATGTCTTTGACTTATGTTTTGATGATCTAACAAACTTGCTATCAAGAACCAGATTGGGAACCTAACACACTTAGGCTACATTGAAAATCAACGGAGTCTAGATAAATGTGAATTGCTATAGCTTCAGGATATAGAGAACCAGACAAGGGCCTGATATCCTTGTGGTTTACTCATAGCAGTATGAGGTCAATTGGAAGCAATGTGACTACCTGCACTGCACTGTTTCCAGCGGTCATTTGTCCTTTGATAAACTAAAGTGCATACATCATACAAGTGATTTCATAAAGGTGTATTAACAAGAAGATAATATAAAGACGTCACTTGAACAATCGAACACTTCACCTCAAGCATTCAAGACTTCTGAAAAACAGTGAACTCAATTCTCAAGAGCTTGAAGAACAAAGTAAAACACCACAACAGACCAGTTCCTAAATCGAGTATTCTGTTGTCCTTAGTTGAGTTGTAACTTTGTAATTATTCATATTGTAATTCGTAAATTGCTTAGTTAGAAGAGGTACTTAGGAACCCCTCTGTAAAACCATAAACTTTATGAGTTCGTGTTATGACTAGAGTTAGTCATAAGTTAAATCCTTTATAACTAGTTAGTGAAAAAGTGTGTTATGATTAGTGTATTACTAGTTAGAGTGCTTGAAGTCTTTGTAACTAGTGAGTGACAAAGTGGCTTGTGATTAGTGTATTACAAGTTATAGTGAGTGAAGTCTCTGTAATAGAGTCATTACAAAGTGGCTTGTAATCGAGTGTTTACAAGTTAGTGAAGTTGAAAGCCTACAAGTTTAGGTCGTGGTTTTTGTCCCCTTGAGTGGGATTTTTCCACATAAAAATCCCGTGTCTCATTTACTTATTGTTTCATTGGTATTCTCAGTAGAAAATTGTAGAGGATCAGGTACTATATAGTTTGGTGGACTCATATAAACTAATAATATTACCGTAAAATCCCTATATGATCTTGAGTTGGGTGAGCGTATATTGGTGGTGACTCACACAAGGGGCAAGCTTATGGTACTTAAAGCCTGACTTGTGACCTTTCTTTTAGAGAGATGAGCATGTCTTCCATAATCCTCGTACTGAGTACTACAATCTGAAAGCGAGGTTTGCTTGTAGAGAGTTGAGGAGTATGAGTTTGGGTTCCACAATGACCAAAGTAGTAGAAATAGTTTCCTTCATGAGTTGAGTCAACTCTTGATGCTTTTGTGTCACACTAAAACCATGGTGTTTAAAAAGGTTGAATGTCTTTAATGACTCATTTGAGTTGAGGGCAATTGTTAGTCCCAATTGATGCTAGATGTGGTCACTTTAAGACAACTAAATTTTTATTTCTTTGATCTTAAGGAGGTGGGACTTACATTGTTTGCTTGAGTACAAGCAAAAGTTTAAGTTTGCGGGAGTTGATAACTAGGGGTTCTAGTCTATTTTATGCTCCTTTTTGCTTGAGTTTTGGATTAAAAGTGTATACAAGTAATCTCCAAAGCTTACATGTTATGCTTGTTTGTAGTGTTGGTCAAAAAGTGACAAAGAAAGTCAAAATCAACTCAAAAAGGAGTGAAACCTGCACAAGTGCAAAGCCAAGTCAAAGCACCGCTACAGCAGAAAATCCACCGTCGTCGCAGAAAATCCACTGAGGCCGCAGAAGACCCACCGCGATCGCGGTCCTTTTATCATGGTTCGCGGTGGCAAGGTTCAAAGAGATACAATTTTAGGCATTGCAAGTTACCGCGATCTGCGGTACCCTTACTGCGATAACGGTCCTTTTACCGCGGTCCACGGAGAAGAGATTCAGAGAGCTTGGAGTCTGAGCCAAAGCTGAAGAACGCGGTCCACGATCGATTTACCGCAGCCGCAGTAACCTCACTTCTGCAGCGGTCCATTTTCCATTGTCAGAGGTACATCCGTCAGGGGCATTTTTGTCCAAAAAATTTGGCTGTGTATAAATAATACTTTTTTAGATTTTTAGGTCATGTTACAGTAGCTAAGCATGTGAACGCCGTATTTTTACCTTTTTGAGTAATTTCTTAGCTAGTTTAGTAATTAATCTCAGTACTTTATCTTGTAATTACATTTTATGGATCAATCTGCATCTAAATCTATATTTCTTCTTCAATTATGAGTAGCTAGACCCATCAGCTAGGGTTGTGGCTCAACCCTAATGTGGGTATTTGATGGGTCTCTTATTTTAGGTCTTAGTTGTTTATGGGTGATTGGTATTTGGCCTGATTTACCTTTTCCATATTGAATTAGTGGTTGCAAACACTAATTTGTGCCTTTTTGACTTGGGCCCTTCTTGAGAAAGAGAGCTTGAGTCTAGGAAAATTAGGCCAATGAGGAATTGAGGTGTATTCAAGAGATTGATAGCCCTAATTAAAGGGTTAAACCTAGAGATAGTAATACCCGACTTGAGTCTACATTGCTTGCACAAATTTGACGCCCAATTGGTCTTGAAAAAGTCAATTAGGGCAAAGTCCCTCAAACTGCCGATAAGTATAAAGGGAGTAGTTTCGTGCAATGGCTATATTAAGAACCCAACATAACAATTTTACCTTAGGTATTAGAACCCATTAAATATTCACCTAGGGGGAAGTCGCTTCCCTAGTGCCTTTCCATCAATTAAGAAAATCCTACAAAAAGATATCATACTTAGTCTAATTTCCTGAATCATTAGTGTTAATTTTGAATAGTGAACTATCAAAGCATGTTTAGAAGTGTAAACAATTACATCGCACATTGCTAGTGTAGATAAGAACCCAATTCCAAACTTATTCTAGCTCCTTGTGGATTCGATCCCGACCTTCTCGAGTAAAAGATGCATCGACCCTTCTTGCCACTTTATAGTGGTGTAGGGTTGGACCCAATCAAGCCCTCAGAAGACATGACTGCTCCATTACCGGCCTGTGTTGCAATAACCAGATAAAACTGCCCGAATTGGTTGGGCTGTTGGAGTCTGATACTAGGGATCCATCTACTCCAGAGTGTGAGTAGCAAGAGTCTGTGCTTCTCCCCCAGCCTGAAAGACGGTTGGTGCCATAGAACCACACTCCCCGTAAGGCCCACTAAAAGGACAAGAGAGTCTGAAACACTGGGGTAGCGATGAACCCCTCTGGGACCTAAGCTGGTCCAACAGGCACAATCTAGGTTGGAAACTCCTCATTAAACTTCATCTGAGGCTCTACTACCGGTGCTGCTACTCGAGCTCTAGACTGAGAATACCCATGGTGCGGAGAATACGGTGACAGTTCTCTCTAAAACCCTGTGCATCCTCGGTAGCGATGCTACTGAAAGTAGGTGAACTATACCTCTTAAGCCTCTCAAGCCTCTTTTGCTCCTCATCTAATGCCCTTGGCCTAACTTCAAGCTGAACCAATAACAGGCTGTACCGGCACCACACCCAGAGTATGACCAACATGAACTTGCTGTTGTGGAGTATGGGCAGTAGGAGTTTGAGCTCCTCCCCCAATCTGCGAAGTAGCTGGTGAAACAGAGATCAATCCCTCCTAAGACAATGTACCAAACATGCTTAGGAACTGCGCTAAAGTCTCCTTAAGTTCGGGGGGTAACAATAGGCGCCTCCGGTGCCTGTCCCCCAACCGGAGCTACTGGTGGCTATTCGACTGCTGCTCTCGTAGGTTCTCTAGCTGCGGCACGTGCCTCTCCTCGGCCTCTGAGCTTTAGTAGGGTCGCGGGTGTATACTTGGCTGATCTGGTAGTACGTGTCCTAACCATCTATAAGAGAATTGAGATACAAAGGATCAAACTTCAAAATCAACAAATCCGCACGACATGAAAGAAAGCAGTGGAGTTTTCCTTATTGTTTCATAGCCTCTCGAAGATAAGTACAGACATCTCCATACCGATCGCAATACTCTACTACACTTGCTCGTGACTCGTAGAACTTATGAACCTAGAACTCTGATACCAACTTATCACGACCCAAAATCCTGCCTCAAGCGTCGTGATGGCACAAAGTCTCTAATACTAGGTAAGCCGATTACTTACCTCAATTAAGCCACTTTAACAATGATATTTAAATCAGAGAATTTTATAAAATATCGAGATAAATATGAGATAAGCCTACATAGCAATAATCACTACAAAGTCCCAAGACAAGGTAATACAGAGTCACGAACTCTAGCTGAATACAAGAAAATATCTCAAGATTGAAATACATTATTGTTCAAATAACAAGCTGACGGTACAGTGAAAGGAAAGGACTCCTAGGGACTGTGGCGACCAAGAAGCTCTACCTTGAACCCTCGAGATCAATAAGCTAACTCTGCATGTGTCTGATATCTCCAATACCTGGATCTGCATAAAAAAAATACAAAAGTGTAGTATGAGTACACCACGATTGGTACCCAGTAAGCATCAAGACTAACCTTAGTGGAGTAGTGATGAGGTACAAGTCAAGACACCTACTAGTCAAAATAACCTATGCAGTAGAGAAGTATAAAGCTAATAATGAAAGCAAGAACCAATAAATAGAAACAGGAATCAAAATATAATATAAACAGTAAGTAATGCGAACACCGTGAAAGTACTATTTAAACCAAATAAGTAAAACAAGTAACAACCAGTTAAGCAAGCCGTTCTAACACAAGTTTCGCAATGAAATTACTCTGAGTTGCCTCATCTCATAATCATAAGTCACGAGTCTCAACCCACAATAATATGCTCAGGACACCTTGTTCCCACATTTCTAATCTCAACCGCACGGACAACTCACATGCCAATATCTCAATCCGCCTGTCAAGATCATAGGCTCACAATCAAAATCTGCCCGACATGGTCATAGTCTCAATATCATAATCCGCCCGACATGGTCACAGGCTCAATATCAACGTGAAAGCAGGTAATACAATAATAGACGGGCATGATCAATAAATGTTAAGTTTCATACTCTTGAACCGGTATAAGTGGCGTGTTATGATGTATGCTTGTGCGAGTGTACTATTACAACCCAAGTCAACAAGTAATATTAAAGATACCGAGTAGCTCGTTGAAGCAACACTATAAGTCACATAAGGTATATGACATACACAAGAAACAATATACCATCACACGAATATAATCAACATAATGCCCCCAGGCCATCGCATAGCATTGCTGTCATTTGCAACCCTCATGTCTCTGATAGCCACCCGTATCACTTCGCCCTTACAATATCATTAGCCAATGTCATCTCTCTAATAGACACCCGTATCACTTCGCATAATAGACACCCTTATCGCTCTGCCCGGAACATAACACAATAGCCACCCATATTGCTCCACACAATCAATAACAGTGAGAGGCCACCCTTATGCTCCGCATAACAACAACATGGAGATATCACCCTTATGCTCTGGATAACAACAACCAATCTATACAACAATTCGCATGTTCTAAGATCACAACAACACGACATATCAACTGGTACCACAAGTGTCCATAGACCACAACCTTTCTAAAAGAATCAACAATTTCAATATTTGCACAACAAATAGCCCACGACTCCAACACATTGTGTATAGAATCTCAATAACAATAAAATGAACGGGAAAGTAACTCAACAATGAACAACGCATCCTTTAAACACAATTTCAATTAAAATAGATTAATGACTTTCTATAACTTCAACTTTAATTAATTGCTTAAGGATAACTCGATAATGAAGGTATTTCCATGAAATGGCGAACTTAGAATTCAAGTGTATGAAATAAGCAAATAATGGAAGAGATGGCAGGAACTAGCAACTACGTCAAAA
The DNA here is from genome assembly GCA_026770625.1 of Nicotiana glauca. Lineage (NCBI taxonomy): Eukaryota > Viridiplantae > Streptophyta > Magnoliopsida > Solanales > Solanaceae > Nicotiana > Nicotiana glauca. Next base: position 204,221 of record MU691272.1, read on the forward strand.
TGCATGAGAATAACCCGGCAACGAAAAGGATACCTTTGTCAATAATTTCAATTTAAATAACTCAAAAATAAAGAAAGTCACATAATGATAAAAAGGGTACAACTTCAAATAAAGCATATAAGAGCAAACTTGACAAATAAAGGATATGACATGTGTTAATAATTTTAAATAAAGCACGTGACAGTAAACATGACAAATTAAAGATATAATATGGGCTAACAATTTCAAACAAATATATGAAAGAAGGTTAAGAACCTAAACCTGTTAATTTACACCTATAAGCCCAAATACGCATTCGTTACCTCGCATACACGGCTTTCATATAACAAAAATAGCACAAACAACTCAAATCCTAAGGGGTTGTCCCCCGCTCCCCTCCCCCCCCTCCCCTACAAACTTAGGCAAGATACTTACCTCAAAAGTCCAAATAAATACTCTTAAATGATCTTCTCGTGTGAAACAATCTCTGAACGGCTCAAATCTAGTCAAAATAACTTAATATCAGGAAAAAAAAATCCTATGAAATAATTCCGGATAATAAAACTGTGGATCTTTAATGAATACTAAAAAGTCAACCCAAAAGATCAACCACGGCCCGCACCTCGGAACCTGACAAAACTCACAAAATTCGAACATACGTTCCAATACGAGTCTAACCATATCAAGATTATCCAATTCTAACATCAAATCAGCTTTATTTTTCGAATTTCAGTAATTGAACACACGATTCAATGCTCAAATCTACTTTAAATGACATCAAATTTGAAATATAAATTCCAAATATCATAAAGAGCAAATTTAATCATCAGTTTGTCAAATCAACAATAATGTGACAAATCCAAAAATGGTGATATGTTGATGTTCTTGAGTTATTTTTGTTAAACAACAAGTCTAACATAAGTTTCACTCACCATTGAAACCTTCACATTAATAGAAGCTTTCGTTATCACGGTAAATTTTTGTTTCACAATTTAAATAATTAAGAAGAAGAAGAAGAAGAAAAAAAAAGAGGAGGAGGAATGTATCTTGTTTGAAGTTCACTAAAATTAGGTACATATGAAATAATTTTAAAAAATTAATATAAGTTAAATAGCAATATACAAACAGGATATAGTGTGAAAAATTATGTGAACTTAGGACTGGACATTTACGCCTTGTTCTGTCCAAACAAAATTAGTAGTTAAAATATCATGATATAGCCAGTTTTCACACTGGTCAATGTAAAATAGCCAGCGTTTACCAAGTCAATAAAAAATAGCCACTATTTTGTTGCAATAGGGACCGGTCCAGTATAATATACGGGAGTTTTGGTGCATTTGTGTACGAACTCCAGCATATTATGCTGGACCGGTATACTTTGCTAACTCCTGTAAAATTTGCGGGAGACTGGAGCACCAGTGCTCCAAACTCCAGTATATTATACTGGACAATTATACTTGCTGGAACTCCCGTAAAATTTGCGGGAGTTCCAGCATAATTATGCTTGAACTCCCGTAAAATTTGCGGGAGTTCCAGCATAGTTATTCTGGGACTCCCGTAAGCATACTTATGCTGGAACTCCCGTAAAATTTGCGGGCGTATTTTTTCGGATTTTGAACAGTATTTTCGCTCAGATTTAAAGTGGCTAAATTTCGATAACTTTTGAAACTTGGCTATTTTTCAACGACTAGTGGTAAATCTGACTATTTTTGAATTTCTCCCAAATTAGTACTATCAATTTCGGCCCAACTATATATTTACCGATTTAGCTATACTTTTTTTCATAATAATCAAGTACAAGAAAAAGTCACCTTCTTCCGCACTAATCCACCACCAGTAGTACCATCCACCACCTTCAATCGCTGAAACCCATGGAAGCACATTGAAATCAAGAAATTTAGAAGATCTTGAGACTCATTACTGTTGAGTTTGAAGCATTTAGATCTATAAATTGGAATTCGAGAAATGTTGTAATTTGAAGTAAATGTTCAAAAATCTTATTGATAATACTTCTGTGAAGCTTATACCAAATTTTGGGGTTGATTTTAAGAGTTACTAGCCGAAATTTTGAGTTGGTGCATCAAAGAAAACAAGCTGAAGAGCGGTGTATATCTATGCGTCTTGTTTGTGTATATGTGTATAACCCCCCCCCCCACCCCGTTATATCATGTATCTATGATATCCATGAAAACATGGGAGTGATATACAAAAATATAGATGCTGTATACATCCGATATACATTATCACAATTATTGTTAGGTTGATCTCAAAGCTGATTTTGATTTCAAATCACCTACAATCTTTCTAAAATTTTATATAAAGCTTCATAGAAGTGTTTCCAATAGATTCAATTACATCTACTCAAGAAATAACTACTAAATAGGATCATAAGATTGTTAGACTAGTCGCTAACAAATATTTTTTAATTGTTGTATATTTCTAAAAAATTTCCCTTATAATTCATGTACGTGTCCAAAGTATACCTAATACCATCAAGGTAATTTTTGTTTGGAAACAAGTTATATTACTATTATAATATGAGATTATAATACGAGGATTAAATAATAAGGAGATTATTTACTAGATATACTTTTTGTAATGTTTTGTTCACCGGAATTAAAAATAAAAATTATATGGTATAATAAAAACGAATGTTCGATTTTTTGAATATATAAGTTTGGATAAATTTTAATTTTCATGTTTATACCAAAAATAAAAATCCAACCAAACAACAACAACAACAACAATCACCCAGTATAATCCCACAAGTGGGGTCTGGGGAGGGTAATATATACGCAGACCTTACCCCTACCTCGGGGGCAGAGAGGCTGTTTCCAGGAGACCCTCGGCTCAAGACATCAACAAGAGAGACAATAAGTTAGTACTATCAATAGACTCATACTAAAAATAACATAAAATACACAATATAACATAAAATAACACAATAGCAGCAATATAGGAAATATAAGAAATACGAAATAGATGAAAGGTATACTAATATCCAACAAATAACTCCCTGTATTGGTAGCTGATCAGTAACCTCCTACGATTACCTCCTAACTAGCTAGTCTTACTCTAGTGCGCTGTGGAAATATCCACAACTTCCCCCTAACCTACAACTTTAATGCTCGACTTCCACAATCCCCTATCAAGGGC